>KN887757.1:55660-77271 GCA_000934455.1 Apostichopus parvimensis | reverse complement strand
CTCCTCAGTTGTACCTACTCTAATGATTCATTGCAAAAATGTTGGGAAGGTTATGAAAATCCAGAGCAAAGTTACGGTATAGGCTCAAATTTGCTATTGCTACAGTGTGTTAGGATAATAGTTTTTGTCCCCCTGCAGATTGGATATGCAATTCATTGGTTATGAAAGACATGTGAACGACAGATCAAATCATACAGTAACGCTGTTGTTAGAAATTCACGGAAATGGAAAGGTGTAAATCGCAGCTCTAGGTAGAAAAGAACTTCGCGGAAAAAGCTCATGCCTGCTCCATATAGAGTAACAAGGTACAACAGCAGTCTGATGGTTGCACTTATTTTACCCAATTTGGGGTACTGCAGGCGGAAACATCATAAATGATCAAAATCTATTTTGACAAGTCCCTTACAGTAAATGGCAGATCCTCTCATCCTGTACTGTCAAAAGCATGGCCAAAAGAGATTAAAACATTAATTAATTAAACATGTTATTTGGAATTCAGAAAACCAACTTCGTTTTACATGTCAGATCTGCGATCTGCCATATCGATAGACACATCATCCATTACAGGTTTAAGTTCACTGCTAATTCTGATATTAACTTAAGAGTGATGACGCAGTAACACGGAACAGTGAATAACAGTCCCTTCACTCACACATGTTTGTAATTCCTTTTCCAATTTACAGCATTCATGCAGGCAGGTTGGGAGTTTGCATTTGACACCTTTAGCTGCCTTGAGATTGCAACTGCCAACAAAAGATTGACTATTATACCAGGGAGTTGTTATGTTCCATAACAACTCCCTGATTTATACAGTGAATTGGATCAACAGTTGAAAAGTTTCCTGGAAGTAAAGAATAACAGAAAAGCAAGCATAGAATACTTGCCACTTCTGAAATTGATACTTTGGGCATTTTACAACCGTTTTACATCACATACTATAACAACAATTGATCTGTTGAATACATCAACCTTTAAGAACATTTTAATGTTTATGGTAATAGACTTTTATATAATCCATGTCCAAAATCAAATAATTTTGATTCATGATGTCTGTGTTTCAAACTCTCAGTATAGTTCAAATTATGTTCAATTCAGGGGAGCGGACAGTGCAAACAGGTTACTAAGGGCTCATGGTAGAGCAAGGGTACAGTTGTGGGGAGGAGACAGGTAAGTGAGTAGTCAAGTAAAATCTGAAGTATTCATGTCATAAAAACTGGTGTAATCAGCTGGTCATAGACTTCATGGTAAAAACAACTTAATATGTGAATTTCATATGCAAGATTAGGTTTCAGTATAGCTTTACTGTTAGGACATATAATGTGTTTTCATTCTGAAATGCTTTCGGATTGGACGGTCTTTTCCAAGTTTGGATTCTACTTTAAAAGTGGATTGCATCTAGACTTTACAACCGCCATTTTTTGCAACTTTGATAAAATTCATGTTCAAAATCAAATGAGAAAGGAACATTTATTGCCAATGTGCAGAACTTTGTGCGATAATGAAATCACACATACTCCCTTCATGTTAAATCCCTTTTGGTACAAAATGTGACAACTTTAGACCAGACATATACATATATTTATGGAAAATGGCAGATCTACATGTAGGAAATATAGATGCAAGTTTCACCAAGATACTTTAAGTTCCTCTTTCACAGGTCAAAAACCAAAGTGACCTCTGAACTATTTTTTTTTTCAGTTATTGTGTAGTAGTCACTGTGCTACAATAGACATGCAGTACTGCAATTGGCACATACATAAACTGTTGTACACAGAGGCTTCTGTGCATGCACTTAGTACATAGGCTAATATTCTAATCCTCAAGGGATACAAGATGCCATGGAATAGACAAAAACATGGAAATTGGGAATTTCCCCTGGAATTAGTTTCCAAAAGTCGAGCTGCAAAAACCGCAGAATGACGGACAAATGTCGGAGAAAGAATCAGGACCAGCTGTTAGGCTAAACTGAGGAGCAGTCACAATGCAATATTAAGTCCTATCCACATATCAGAACTGTACTGGCCATAACACTACAAACACACACTGTGTACACAGCATACATGCACTTGATATCTAGAAGTAGGGTGCTGAGGGGCTGCAGCATATAGCAGTCAGGGTGCATGAACATTGTAATAACCATTCTTGCTCCACATTTTCACACAATAGGCACTATTGTTTGATATAGATTCATCCTAGCTGAGCAGTTTGCATATTGCAGCTGGCTGCAGCTTTTCATTGTCTGACGTGGTGGCTAAATGTCAATGACAGAACTTTGCCAGAACATGGCTTAATCATTAATTACCTTTATCTAAGTAACATACTTAAAGTGGGAAGGCACTTCAAAGGAAAACCTTTTAAAAGACTTAAATCCAATATTTACAAAAAAAACGTGATTGTCCCTCAAAGGCAATAAAATGATATATTTGCCATTTTCATTGGCTTTTGCCTCATTTTATTCTTCCTTGGGTAAAATTTTTGAACTTGAGCTTTAATGCCATTTATAGTATGTTGCCAGATGCCTTAATTACCTTGACTGTGATGATTGATTTAAGGAATCATATTTAAGGGTGACTTAAGGTACATATTTTATAAAGAAAAATTATAACTTATGTTGTAGACTGTTAAAAAGCACAATTATCAGTCCAGGCTTGCATTTCTACTCAATTATCTTCCAAATCTTATTCGATACCAAAACGCAATACCTTTTCTTTTACTCCTGTTAAGATATTTTCACTTTATTTCGTTTGTTTATTTGGAAACCCACGCTCGCAATGGCTGGGATGCACCACGCTAGCGTGCCTTCCATTCAGCGTAGTGATACAGTTCGCATCACTGCCTGCAAACTGACGGAACCTAATTATTTAATGTGCATGTATACAACGCCCTTACTACATTAACTGCGGTACGATAATATTATGTAGGGTGAAGAGGGTGTCCAGCAATTGGTCAATAGTGTTACCCCCTTGAGGATATAGAAGTAGCACCAAGCTCTGAATATTCAAAACTTTACACACCACATTAAGTTTTGCAAAAATAACTCTTTTAATGAGCTGAGGTTAATCAGTTAGAATGGCTGGACTACTTAGTCTAATACACAGACAATATGGTCAGTTCCTCAGATGCAACACAGAACTCATTGGGAAAAAACTTGATTTTTGTCACTTCCAATGACATCTTTACAGTGCAGTACAAATTTTTCAAGGGAAAAATGGTTTTGAATGTCATCCAAGTTAGAAGAGCATATTTCTGTTGAGTTATTAGAGTTTGTAACACCGTGGATTAATATTAACAGTTAGGCTTGCACTGAGGAGCAGACGTCTTTATTCGTCATAATGAAACATCGCCACTGAATTGATACTGTAGGATGCACATGCACTGTGCATGCAGTGGGTAGTAAATCCATGCTTTATCTATGCACAAATGTAAAAGTCAGTATAGAATGCATCACATACTACCACATGTATGGTTAACCACACACTCACCCATCTATGCCAACGGACAGCATTACTGAAGCTTCTGGTGTCTCGGAGTCTGTGCTCTTGGAACTGGGAACTATGTGAATTCAGCAGATGACGGGAAGTCATTTTGGCTGAATTCCACCGAGTTAGAAGGAGGAAACAAAATTAGCCATCAATTCACAGGAACCAATTCAATACTGTACCATGGGAATAATGTGTAACTTTTCACTATTATTTCTAGACATACAAGAAGTATGAACTACTGTATCAATAACCGTCCTCAGTTACTACTGTACAGTAGGAATATCATAACATACAGTCCCTTTTTAAGTTCATAACATACAGTCCCTCTTTAAGTACTATAACTTCTGCTGATCAATAGTATACTACAAATTTCTATTACCAGGGCAAATTTGTAAGGACTATTTCAAGTTTGCCCTTGATCAAACAGGTATTATTTTTGGGTTGTCCGAACAGCAAATTAAAGTTGGCCGAACAAACGTAGCAAAACAGCAAAGAATGACCAATATGTACACTGTAGGATAGATGTTTAGGTTTGGTGAATAGAACAGCAATATGTACACTGTAGGAGAGATGTGTAGGTTGGTGAATAGAACAGCAATATGTACACTGTAGGAGAGATGTGTAGGTTGGTGAATAGAACAGAAACATGTACACTGTTGGAGAGATGTGTAGGTTTCGTGAATAGAACACCAATATGTGCACTGTAGGAGAGATGTGTAGGTCTGGTGAATAGAACAGCAATATGTACACTGTAGGAGAGATTTGTAGGTTTGGTGTATAGAACACCAATATGTACACTGTAGGAGAGATGTGTAGGTCTGGTGAATAATACCCCAATATGTACACTATAGGAAAGATATGTAGGTTTGGTGAATCGAACAGCAATATGTCCACTGTAGGAGAGATATGCAGGTTTGTTGAATAGAACACTAATATGCACACTGTAGGAGAGATGTGTAGGTCTGGTGAATAGAACCCCAATATGTACACTGTAGGAGAGATATATTTGGTGAATTGAACAGCAATATGTACACTGTAGGGGAGATGGTTAGGTTTGGTGAATAGAACAGCAATATGTACACTGTAGGAGAGATATGTAGGTTTGGTGAATCGAACAGCAATATGTACACTGTAGGAGAGATGTGTAGGTCTGGTGAATAGAACAGCAATATGTACACTGTAGGAGGGATGTGTAGGTTTGGTGAATAGAACATCAATATGTATTCTAGGAGAGATGGTTAGGTCTGGTGAATAGAACAGCAATATGTACACTGTAGGAGAGATGTGTAGGACTGGTGAATAGAACATCAATATGTATTCTAGGAGAGATGGTTAGGTGTGGTGAATAGAACAGCAATATGTAGACTGTAGGAGAGATGAGTAGGTTTGGTGAATAGAACACCAGCTTTGCAAGGGCCAGTAAAAACTCCTCTTTTGGTCGTTTGCTATATTCCAGTATCTCCAAAGTAATGCAAGGTATTACCAAGTTAACATTGTGCAGAGGTGTTTAGTTACAATGCATATCTACATTTGAAATGTCATATTTTTAGTCATTTGCCAGGCAACCTTCAGGGCTAATGTTGGTCATCCAAACAGAAATCTGGTCGTCTGGGACGACCATTAAAAATTTGCTCTTCGATGACAACATATATTCTTTTCTACTGACCTGTTTAATAACACCAACCCGTAAACTGTATACAGCAGTTTTAAGGATAGCTACAAGAGTACTGCACAGTATGGGCACAACATACAGTATTCACTAATACTGATCTGTTTTGATAACATTTTGACCTATGGTGTACCAGAGTACTTCCCAACATCTATATATATACACATTGATAGTACACTGATCTCTTTGATAGTGTACAACAGGTGAACGAACTACAGGAGTATTGCTGTCCTATACTACCCAATACTATCACAACATAGGTGTATAGATAAGTCGGTCTGTTAATACTATCCCTATTGTAATACGGCAGCCTGTTCCAAATTACTTATAAAATTATACATTAATCAGTCATTTGGTCCAGTGGAGTCCTTACCAACACTAACTCTACTGACTTGAGAGTCTAGTCGCTCTATTATCCCTTTGCGAAAAGGTTCTCATTTTAACTTGTTTAAGTCACTTTCAACACTTTCCAATTAGTGGCTGGATTCATGACTTATATTAACTACGTAGAACATAAATACGGAACATTTACAATAGCTTTACTGCATATATACTGTATAGTATACAATAGCTTTACCAAAACAGAACAATACTGTTCAACATGTTTTAGCTTCTTTTACAATTAATATGCTCTAAAATCATAATGATCCCAGAGCTCTTAAAACAACAACTTGGTATAAAGAGAATGATCAAGACTTACCATTATTAATTACATTGCTAACAAAAAGAAAATCTGCAAATTAGAATGTCTCTCCTCGCTAAACAAATTTCAATTGTTTGACTTCAAAAGCCTCAAAACTGCTTTTCAAACAAGCGCTACAGAAAAACTGCTGTAGGACAAATTTATTATTCTAGTGGATCTGTTTTTTCCTGTCGGTTGACGCAGATCGTTCGGGTACCAGGAAGTAAAGCCACAAACAAACGGTGACTTTTATAATGTTCTGTGAAAAAGACACTGCCACAATCTTAGTATTGCACTCTGCAAACCATGTAGCTTAGTTTAAACTTGATCCATCACCGTAGAAATTAACAGCAACACACACACACATTTGCACAGGTTCTATGCTGTGTGAACTATACACTATGCAGTAAGAAATCGTTATATATATCTGTATCACAGTTATTCCCACAGCAAAACTAAGATCTCTAGTCGCGGGAAATGAGACTTTCCTGTAAAATATACTCGGAGCTTTCCTCCTTGAGTCACAAGCAGGGATCGAAGGAGAAATGCCAGCAACTTTTAAACAGACAGACTTGGTAACTTCCTGGCAACTGACAGGCTCGTTTCCAGTCTTCAAATCGCACCTTTCCTTTTCTTGTAAACAAATCTCTCCGGAGGATAGGGGACCAAGAAAATTGGATGGGAAAGTTTAAAAATTGAAGTTGATTGATTACACAAAAAAAGGGAGGGAAAAAGAGAGAAAAACAACAAGGCTGAAATCTCTTCTGTTGCCTACTTTTTCTAAGCCGACCTGTGAAGTATGTTCACTATTATCACAAGTCCTATGGTAATATTAAAGCCAGCACACTTCTCTAGATAATGAAATTATGAAACCAAAACAGAATCAGAAATCGACTTGGGAGTGATATTACGTTGGATCTGTCAATAACTGGTGATAAGTTCTTTATCAGTGCTTTAGAATGTGCTTTCTGCACTTATTAATTAATGTCAATTTTATGACAGTACCTCTTTATATGAGTCAAGGAGGTTCTTGAAACAAGAAAAGAAAAGGAAATCAACTCTCAAGGGGGGGGGGGGGCAGGAGGGGCAAAGGAAAGGTTGATGTACATAAATTCAGGTTTTTTTGTTTACAAAATTACCGATTGTACATAAAGAAAAATATTAAATTAAGAAGCAGCCCAAACAGAAATGTTAGATCACCAGGTTCTTAAATAGTATAATTTCAGAGCAAACTGGCTGCAATATGAGCTAGGTACAGTAGTTCCAATGTCAGAATGTAACCATGGCAATTGTGAATCTTAGACACAGATGCACACAAGGAAATATATTTAGCCCTTTTAATCAACAGCTTGGTGTCCCGTAACACACCGATCAGTTTCTAGGCCTTCCTTTCTAACTATGTTTGCTTCTTTGGTGTGCGTCACTGGAAGGCAAATGGGTCAAACACACACGCACTGATATACTAGTACACTAGTTTATGATGATGCACTGTTGTAGGGTTGTGTAAAAAACAGTGGTGTAAAAGTCTGACAAGAGGGGATTGATGGCGGTATAGCCCCAGGGCTCAAGGTTAATATGAGGACCTGGAAAAATATGGCATACAGAATAAATATATAATGTATAACTCACTTTTACAACCTAAACATGAAGACGTCAATAATGGGGCATGGTAACATACTTGTCCCATGGCTTTTGCCACCCTTGGTGGGGGAGGGGCCTTATATAGTATGAAGAGTTCCACAAACTGTGCCACCAGCAATCGCAAATAAAACTTCAAAAAAAGCTCTCCTTCCAAAAAAATTTCAGGATAAGAAGATAGATCTTCGGAACCTTGTAGATAGTAACTTGAAAATCACCTTTAAAAATAATTGTTCGAAAAGTACAAGAAATAAACCTCCTGAAGTTTTCACCAGACTAGAAAGGAAAAATGACAGTTTGGTACAGTTAATAAAGTCTATAAATGAGATTATTTAACTGATTCTTATTTAAATTACAGTACTCTACTGTAGGCATGGCAGCCAAAGCTTTGTTTATGGATGTTAATACATGTATGGGGTGGAGTGTATAGGGAAATGCAAGTCACCTCTCAGAGAGAGCATTGATCTCAAAATATATTATGATGCACTATGTGTGCAGTGTGCCCTATGTGTGAATGTTACACTGCCACACAATTGAGTTTGGTCGTGAGTTTTTGTGAAATTAATATAACTGTTTTCGAGGTCAGACATTTACAGGAAGCAATGAAGTGTGACATTTGTCATGAGCCTCACACCATAAGCTTATATAGTAATGTCTCTAGACCGTCACGTAAAACCAACACATTGTCCGACGGATTTCAGTGTACATCCTCAATGGTTTGCACAAGTTTTAATACAAATGTACAGTGCCAAAGATTTTTATAAATGCCATATAGCTGTATACATTTACCATATGGATGCCTTGAGCCTTATTTGTAATCAAGATGTAATCAACATTGTTAAGACTATTAAACCAGCCTCAGTGAGTAAATAGACTGCATTTCATGGAGTTTTGCATGACAGGAACATGAATCAAATTGATATATATTCATAGTGATATGGTGAAAAAAGAAAACGTAAGGATTGCAGTATAATATCATGTGGGGACTGGGAGGGAGGGGGAGGGGGAGGGGAGGAGGGTAGGGTAGGGTAGGGTAGGGTAGGGAAGGTAGGGGAGAGGTTGAATATAGAGGTGCTATACTGAACAGTGTATAAATTTAAGAAATTTCAAGTGGTTGTACCCAACTGCAGTGTTTAACCCTACTTAAATACTACGGTAGGCTACATGTGCTGAATTTTCCCAGGTACCTTGCCATCCCCTGTCTAACACCTGTTTGTTAATATTTTTTGGCACTTTTCCAAGGAATGTTTCATGGACTAGAATTAATTAGGTCAGTCAGTAAAGGATCGGTAAAGTTATGCG
Source organism: Apostichopus parvimensis (assembly GCA_000934455.1). Taxonomy (NCBI): domain Eukaryota; kingdom Metazoa; phylum Echinodermata; class Holothuroidea; order Aspidochirotida; family Stichopodidae; genus Apostichopus; species Apostichopus parvimensis. The sequence goes on along the minus strand of KN887757.1, from coordinate 68,498 downwards.
AATTATTATCTTAGACGTTCAAGAAAAGTAGTTAAAATATCCCCGTAACAGTAAGCTAAGTAAAACACACCTCAAGCCAACTGACTCTTCCGCATGAACAAAACAATATATTCCCCATGATACACGAGGCACAGTCCATACCATACACGCATAGCACGATATACAGTAGCTATGGCCATCTTTATGAAAGTAAACCTTGTAATCACATGTTTGAGGCCACTTGGCATGATTAACTAAATGCTTAATATTGTTTCCATGTTCTTGTAGAAAACTTTAACTTCACAAAATACAATTAAATGTGTTTTTGTAGTTACGTGAGATCCGTAACGGACGAGGTGGTTAGGCTATTTGCTATACACTTAACTATGGTAGGATATTATTTTTTCCGTATTTTTGCAAATTCTAGAAAATACTTTCATTTCCCCCGCTTAACACCAGATGTGGTCTTACGGTTTATTTATAAATGGGTGTACTAGAGCCTTGTTTACATGAAATTAGTTGCATTTAGCACAATATGCCAGTTTCGCGTGAATATTTCGAAAGTTTTTTGCTCGATCTTTCGTAAAATTTGAAAGGTGTACCAACTTACTTTTCGTACACAATTGGTAATTTCTCTACTGATTTTCAGAGGTTTTTTTCTATACAGTCAAGTGAATACGTTGTTCATTGAGTATAAACTTATCACGAATGCAAAAAAAGATGCGGGGATTTCCAGCAGACAAATATTTTCTTTGCGGGTTTACCGAGTCAGTTGAAGGGAATCCCGCACCTTAGAGGGAACACTGAACAGCTGTACTGTATCGAGGGGAGAGTCAATATGGCATATTGTCTCCCCCCCCCCCTTCGATACAGTACAGCTGTTCAGTGCGTCATAGTACTGGCCAAATGTTTACTATTGTATAGTGTGTACATGCGGTAGTGCACGTGTGGTGGATGGGCGGGGGTCTTTGCCCGTGGCGGTAAACCTGAACTCTGATTGGCCTTTGTTGACAAATGGACGGAACAGAAAATACCATGAATCTTGGTCTGAGTGGTCCATGTCAATGTGAGGGCTTGGCCTTCCTCAGGCTAATAGAACGTGCGTATATATCTACGTATATTATTTATTAGATGAAGGTGGAGTTTGAAATGAGTTTCTTCTTATGTGAAATGTAATTTTACGTTTTTGGTTTCACGCTTGTTTCCGTGTCTTTTTCCGTTTGTTTCACGGAACATTAACCAGCCTTTTCGAAAGTTTTTGGTTGTCCGCCGGGCAACCAGTAATTCACAATTTGACAAGTTTTGGTTGCCCGGCAGGTAATTTGGTCGTCTCGGACGACCGGACGACCGCTAAATTGACACACTGCTGAATGTGGAAGACAGTATAAGTGAGGAATTCGTTTTAATAATTGAATAAATTAGTACTAGGTTGAAACAATAAACTCACGTCATGAATGATGTCGAGCTCGTAGCGGAAGTCCGTATTCAGCTGCTGTGTGTTCCCATCACTGCTGGACGGCGGGTGGAACATACCTCCGTTAGGCTGGTGTGGGGTCGGCGATGGTGTGTCAGGTTCATCAATCTCATAAATATCTTCTCCATCCTCCGGTTCGGGATTGAACTCCACCGGATGCGGATGAACAGCCGAGGAAAATGGCCTCGACGGTTCGGGAGGGGGTGGGGTAGGCCTCGAAGGGGACGAGGTAGGTCTTGGGTTAAACGGTATTGAAGGTTTGTTGACAGGAGGCAACTGAGGCGGGCGGGAAGGGCTAGAGGGAGGCGATTGAATTGGTAGGGTAGGTGCTACAGAAGGTCTCTTAGTATTGGGAAGTGCGGGAGGGGACTTCCGAGCTTGCCAGTTTGGTTTGTTAGTCGTTTTCGGCAACGGTGGGGGTTTAGACGGAGTGGGCGGGGTGAGCGGTGACGGTGAGTTGCGTAAACGAGGTGAAGGCAGAGTACCGCCAGCCCCCTGTGATTGTTGCTGCTGCTGCAACCTCTTCTTGAGGTCGTTCACCAAAGACATGGTGCGTAAAAAATTGTAGTAGTAGTGCTGTGGGATTGGAAAGAAAAGTCAGTCTTTAGGTAAGGTATGGAATTAGGAAACCGGCTATATAGCATGAACTCATAACATGTCGTGGAACAAGAAAGGACTACACAATTCATGTAGATCTTAAGTGTGGGAATCATTAAAATACCTTTTACAGCGTTTAAAGTATTGGTCATATATATAATTGCTTGGACCCATTAATAATTTTCCTTTTCTAACATTCTCTCTCGAGGCCGGTTGCCAATTTATAGACAAAATACTTCAAAGCAAAGTAAGATGGTTTCCAAGATTTCTGGATCCATAGAGGTGTGAAGAAGAAAACCATTATTGACCTGTCTGTATGGACTATAGACACACTCTCCCCCCCCTCCCCACCCCCGCTCACCCATCTTACTGAATATAACAGTGTGTATAGGGTTAACCAATCGCACTGAGTAAGAACCACTGCACAAGTACACAGTATATCATGGATTTACCCGGTAATAGCCATAAATTTAAAATGTTTCAAAACTGAAAAACATGTCACCCAAAGGTTACCATGACTCTATACTTTTTTTAAGGGGAGGGGGGGGAGGGGGTTATTGATAACAAGAAGGTGATTAGGAAGTATAATTCAGTGATCTGTCTTTTACAACAATATGCAAATATACTCATGATGTGGAAAGCTTTGCAGTATATATATCATGTTCAAAGTGCTTTTACCATCAGCTAGTGCTTACTGCGTGCATCCTCTATAATAACAACTTTATCAACTTCTATTTTGATGTTCCTTTTTGGTTTTGGTCTAAATTATAAGGCAATGCTATTACTGTAGTATTTAAGCCCATCTTTTGCGTTTCATCACAAGAACAAAAATACTTCTCCCAATTTGCTGAGACTTGATCATAAAAGAAATTGAAACTTCTGCACTATGACTAATTTACACAGTGGAAGAAGTAACCACGGCTACTATAGGCTAGCGACATTAACAGTTAGATATCACTAATGGCTACATGACCTCAATGTGGCTAGACAGACTTGCATGATATGTATTAATAATAGGAACTAAAATTAATTACCTAAAAAGTACTATCCATTGTAGGCCTAAAGCAAGTAGCCTTACAAAGTTGCATTAGTAGACTAGCCTTCTCCCAGACATGGCCTCAGTAAAAACAGATGCAAACACATGATGTAAGGTTACGTTACTTGTCAATGTTAAGTTACAGTAATGTAAGGCCTGACTTGGGCTAATTCTGCAACTGTGAGTTCTGTACCCTCCTGAATGAACCAGGGAAAGCTCCCTGGTTGCATAGAGTAGGGAATACAATATCACAGCAACATGTTTAAAACTCTGCTTTATTGGCTCTAACTATAGCACGCTATAGCTAGGAAAATTTTGTGATTACGACATCGACCTGCCACGGTCGTAAATCGACCTTGTAAGTCGACCTTAGCCTGCATAGCTTCTTAACACCATTAGGCTCTTTGCGTAAACACTGTGTGGAATATGTTCATGTCTACAGTGTAGTTAATCATACAGTATCACACAAAGACCCTCATACCAGAGAAACATATGTGGCAGGCGTTGCAGATTAATCGGTAAAAAGAGGTAGTTTTACGACCAAGGCAGGTCGATTCGTACTCTCAAGAATCTTTTCCATGATAGTGTGCTATAATTGGGGTCTATACAGCAGACCTTTAAAACCATTCAGGTTGGCCTACAGGGATCAAACTCAAAGTTAGCCTAACAATAGACCTACCACTGAACCAGGCCACAACAGTAATCAGTTTGGAATCTAGTGCCATTCCGCCATAGGTTTTGAAGCTTTCCGCAATATCGGAAAGGCTAGAAACCTATGGCGGTTTCGACCGAATTTCGAAGTCATTCAGCAAATATACTTTATTAATGTAATCAATTATTTTTATAAATGATGTGAAAACATGGGATATAATTAGCCCCTTACTCGGGCAAACAGGGTTTCAGAGGAATTTCAAAGTCATTAACACACTGCAGATCTTTTATTTATGTGATCAATACATGTTATAAAATATAAATGTTGCAATAGGAAAATATCGGGTACATTCACCCCTAGCTCAGGCAAATAATTAAGGCTTCTGAGGAATTTCAAAGTCATTCCCACAGATATTTCATTAACGTAATCACAAACTGCTATAATTTGTTGCTAATGGAAAAGCATGGGTAACATTTTACATAAATATTTCTGACCTAGGCTACATACTAACGTTACTCCTACCCACAACACTGTGCTCTTTCCGCCATAGAAAAAAGTGCTTTAAAATGGCTGTAATGTGGCGGAAAAGCACTTTTTCTATGGCGGAAAGTACCGATGGCGGAATTACACGGCCCCCATCTCTAATTACTGTCTCGAGGGCTACTTAGCCTAGCCTAGGCCCTATTGGCCTAACACACAGTATCCTCACTGAGGCTAAAGTTACACAATTCCGTCTGCTATTAAATACTAAGAAGACCTTACCTAGCGTTAGCCCCTGAAACGAACGATATATGATTCTTTGATAAAGTGAACTGACAATTACCTGATAGTGATGGGCCTGGTTTAGTTACTTGAGAAACTTCATTCCTTCAAGTAGTTCAACACTGTCGTGTGTCGTGATCTGTGTAGCTTATCGACTGTAAATGTAATTCAAAGAAAGTTCCAAATCGTCGAGTAAGCTGTACGGGACACTGTTTACAATCATAGGCGACTGATTCGACTCAAGTGTACTTTGAATGTACATTCGGACAGTTGTAGTCCTAGTACTCCTTCATTAGTACATAGGTAAAGGTTACAAGTGTTTTGGTTACTTAGCTAGGGGGTTCAGCTACCGTGTTGGATAGTTCGTTCAAACTTTCCACTTCCTCTTCCGTGTTTAGATTAAAAACTTGTTATGTAATAGCGCCACCGTTACTGCGAAAACTTTGTTTTTAACATCAATTACAAGGAGACTTGGATGCAGGAGTGTTTGGATTGCGTGCCCAGGGTCAATCTTTAGCGACTTTTACTTATTGCACAGAATGTTGAGGGACAGATGCTTGTGAGGGGCATTACAATCTGTGTCCTCACCGAAATATGTCAGCGAAATCACCACTTCTTACCCTGTATCGTTGCATGATAATCCAGTGTTTATTTTTACGACGCTTAAGCGACCACAATTGTGAGAGAAACCCGCAAAGGCTTATGGATTACAACTTACACGTCGGGTGGCTTCTAATTCAACATTTTTTTAACCCATTTATTCAATATTTTTGCTTCCCACCTCTAATCCTACACCCACAGCAGTGCCTTTCCCTTGTGTTTTCTTGTTGTAAGCAATCCTTTCAAAACTCCAGTACCCCATAAATTACAAGTATAAATCTCCCATTCCCTTTTGATTAAGAATATCCCTACTTTAAAGCTATGCCAATAGATCAATATAATACGAAAATAGTTTGCCACTGTCTCTCATAGTTTTCAGAAAATTAAATTAAATTCAGCTGTCTAAATGTTGGGATTGTGAGATGGGCGCCTGTTTGTTACTATTCAACCAACAAATCCAATATTCCACAAGAAGATAAAAATAACAGAAGACCTGATTACCGCATTACCCCTTTTATTCATAAGCTGTAAAACATGCAATCATCTACGGGTTAACTTAAATCATACACCTTCTGCCCAATACAAAATCACAACGTTACTTCGTGCGTAGTGTACATTAACCAGGGTGAAATCAAATGAAGACTTCCAACATATAAAACTTTCCCAAAACTTATAAACCTCTTTTCTTTTTAAACATAAATTTCAACAGAAACAAATAACAGAAGCAACATCACGATTCAGGGAACATTGACATCAAAGGTGAATTATTTCATTCTTTATACATGTAAGTTAATCTTGTGGAGATAATCTTGTGTTAATCTAGTTAATCTTGTGCAGTTTGTGTGAGATTCTCATCTCCTTTCTCTGCATGTGTAAAACATTCTATGCATACTAATGATGGCATTACAGATTACAGACAATGCCAAAAATTGTCTGTCAATTTTATAACTTTTTCATTCATGGAAATGATGAAGGTTCAGTGATGTCATCAACATTTGATTCCTGGCAAAGAAAAGTCGATTATGATACATGCCTAGTAGAATAAATTGACAATTTATGATAAAATAAATTTGCTGCAAATTAACACCAAAATCTGGATGAAATTTAAATTTATGTATCTTACACATTTCTGTTGCATAACCCTTTGGGAACAAAATAACATCCTTTATGCAATAATACAGAGTTGATGTTTCATTTGGGCTCATCTGTTTGAAAATTCTCTTGCGACCTGAAATTACATCTACACTAGCAGTTTAACCGGAATCACTGTGTTCAATTTGGGAAGCTTCATAATATGAAAAGTTAATTGTCGCTGTCACAAAGTTTAATATCCCTAAAGAAAATTTAGCATCCTTTTAACACTAAGCACAGGATTCACATACTAACCCTTGGAAGAAGTCATTTTTAAAAGCACCGTATAACAAATCGAGATTAGCTTCACATGATCGTATTTAGTATTTAAATAATTTACTGAAATGACATTTGTGTCGTTTTCCTTTAAAAAAAATATAGCTACAAATTTTCTTACACTAAGCCAATGTAGCTGTGGACTAATTGGAAAACTCCCTAAAAACCTTAAATAAATATTGATGTATTAAGGTAATCCTCTTCAATCTATCCATGTACAACAAAGTGATATGCTTGGTGGACCTTCATTTCAAGGCTTATGGAGATGGAATGAGGTCATTGCTTTCTGTTTACCATGAATGAAATCATTCACCTCTAAAATATCTTAATTCTTAACCAAAGTTATTGAAATTGTGTCTTATCTTCGGTTCTACTACGGCCAGCAAGTCTATTGTATCATGAAAAAAAATTAAAATTTCTTATTTTATTATTTTTTTTTTACAACAATGTGGAGTACAACAGCCTACTGTAAGTTTTTTTGAGATGTATCAAATATGATTATAACATTTTCTAAAACTTGATTAAGTTTCCAACATAAGTTTCTCTATTTAATACCGAATTTGTAAATCCCCATGACTTCGATCGATTAACTACACCCCCAATCAATCAATCAATCCATTAACTACACCAAAAATAATGAAAACAAGTCGGAATAAAATTGAAATAACAATCAAGTCTGTGCGGAACTGTCGGACACTGTAGTTAATTGCTGGTGGTTGTGAATACAAATACATATTATAGATCCTACTGATCATACAATATAGATTCCTTAAAAACATAGCTGAAAAAATATGTAGCACAAATACTACTTACACTTATAAGAAGCAAAATGACTAAAGCAAGATTGACAAGCAAATTGTAAGAAAATTTTGAAAAAAAGAGGAAATACATTTGTGGCTAGAATAGGATTGGTAAAAAAGTCAGTTCCAGAAAAAAAAGGTCAAGTGAGAAGAATACCAACACCCACCCTCCCAGCAAACCTCTGGTAGTTAAGGGAAGGTTCGCAAATTGAACGATCATGGCCAGCCCAGCCCAGCCAGTAGCACACCACTGCTCGTTATGCAGCCCGCATATCGCTCACCCTTGAGTGCACACATGCACCCACCCTCAATGAAAGTAATGAGCATCCAGTTCTCAACAGAGAAGCGCTGCTATTGTTTGTAAACAAAAGCTGTACTTGGCTTTTCCTGGTCTGTGGTTTTCACGTAACAATAGCAATCTGACCACAGTAGCAGGAATTCTTTTTCAAGAATGCGTTGAAATCCTTATACACCGTTTTCGTATTGAATGTGTCAAAATACTTTCTGACTTCTTTTCCTGTTCAAATATGATTCTCATTTACTAACACTGATCCATCTCTTTTCACTTAGTTTCCGACGAAACATTTTTATCTTCTAGATGATGTTATGATACATGAAGAAGTAAATAGTTATACCAAGTGTTGTGTATTTTTAATTGTGTAAGACTTATTTACAACTATACGACGAAAAACCCAGCACCCATCAACTGTGATAGAAAGCACTTGTTTGCTTTCACCGAAGGTGCTCTATATTTTAATCATGTACTTTTTCGTGTGTGGATAAATCACCACCGAAAACGATCATATTATACCAGTGAAAAGTACTCGAAGTTAAAACCTTCAATCCATCGCAACAGCAACAGTGTACATAAAATACATTTCCTATTCAACACTATAGCACATACCTTCTAAACAACTGCTGGTTTCCAGCTAATTGAAAGTTTTAACAAAGCTATGCAAAGTGTTTTTTTTTGCAAACCTATGGTTAGGCTAGATTTTCCCATTGACTTGATGTTAAACCTGCAGAGAGAATTCTATGATCCTTTTGTGTACAAGCTGGACCGAAGTGGCAGCTCATTGTCTGGTTTTCTTTTGTGTTTTAGCCTTTTAGGAGCTTAATTTGTGGTCTCATAGTCAGTGCATGCAACTGTCCACAGACTCTTGGAAGCCAGGAAATGTGTGCGTTCAAGCGTGACTCATTACCAGCTTGTTGCTGTGTCATTGAAACTGGGTAGCAACGGCTGGGCCGGCGATGATCGTCGGTTACGAGCCTTCCCTTACAGCTGGAACTCAGTAGAACGAAATACTTCATTCCTGGGTTAAATACTGTTCTAGGAACAAAATATTATGTGCTCTCTCATAAAGCACATATAGGAAGTGCCGACAAAAAGACAAACAAAAATTAAGGAAAAAAAAACAAACAAAATCAATATGAAAAGCCAGCAAGCAGGACCAGGCATAAAGAATGGAAACTAACGACACGAATCTCTCCCAAAGTTACTCTAACCGAATTCGTAGCTCATGAAGAAAAATTCTTGCGAAGTTGGAATCCAGTCACAGGACGGCGGCAGAATGTCAAACCCGATGAACTTGAACGTTCGGACGAGTTGCTTCATGTCGTTCCGTTTCTTGGAGAAGAAGACAATCGCCCTTGAACTGAACTCTTCAGCTACGTCCAGAAGTTCCACGAGACTGCAAGAATAACAACAAATTGGCTTGTGAAAATGGAGGAGGAATCGCAGATGAGAAGGTGACAAATAAGAACTGTGCATAGAAATTTGAGAAAATTTTCACTGATTCTGAGAATTTTAAACTCTGCTACATTTAATTTGCCCAATTTAACCTATTTTGTGAAAAGTCCATTTTTTTTTTTAACCATACAAATTTTGGCCCTGACCCAAATTTTTTTTCACCTTAGCTTTAACAACTTACCTGTCCCTGCTGCATTCATGCAAAGGATCTTCAGGTAGTTGGATGTACATCATACCTCTAGTCACCGCGGTGTCCCACTTCACCGCGGCCTTCTTGTCACCGAGCTGATGGAGAAATGTCAGAAATCTGACCTTTCCTTTCCCATCACCGGGGCTCTGAAATGAGGAAAGAAATGTCAGAAGATTTAATATTTGCCAGACACGGTTGCACACATGTTTGGTAAATTGTTCCAATTAGAGAAACATGCACCACCATCGTTATCATTAAACCACGCGGTAGAGATGACAGTATATAATGTTGCATGATACTACACGCTTGGACATGTTTACTTTATGTAAACAGGTCCCTTAACACAGTGTATTTGTCCCTTTGTGACAAAGATGAAAAAAACTTGGGAGTAATTGCAGATTATTCTACAGTTACAGGCTTTGCCTTGTTAAGCCAAACAGCTAAACTTGTCAGTAAAAATCAGTCCTTTTGGGGCCAACATCTTGGTTAAGAAAAAAAAGAAATATGTCAAAAGAACTGGAAACAAACAACCAGAACTCTTTTTGAAATTTTGTGAATTGAATTTTCTCGTTTTACTCTGTCAGGGGGGCCAGACTCGAAAAGTTGTCTTATTTCTGCTCTCGCTGCCTCCTCATTGCTTATATAACTATGTATTAACAAATTGCATTTCATCGTCTTTTAATGGGAGAAATAAACAAACCATAAACATAAATTATACTACACAGTAAACAACTAAAGAATGACTCACTGCAAAGAATGCTGATGCAAGCAGTCCTTCCTTAGTTGGACTGTTTTTTTCTGCCTTCAGCAGAATGGCGCTGTTTGTCGACCCTGAAGGGACATCAGGAGCACCGCTGGGGGCCACGGCCCAGCTGGAAAGTGTAATTCTTGCAGCTTTCCCTGTAGGGTAAAAAAAGACATAAAAAGTTAAGTCCTGTAATAATGACTCTGGCCATACAAAAGGAAAAAACATTTGGACAAAGTTAAAAGGATATTCTGATGGCTGAGGTTGATTGCTTTACAAACTTGCTGGAAATTGTCTGAAACTTCCTAGCATTTGGTATTTTGAGGAGATATGCATATTTTTGCAAAGCTTGTGGTATTTTGTCAAATTGATATCTGGCAACAGGAGATTGGATGTCATCAGAGCGATTCAGCTGAAAATGTCTTACTTTTTCTTTATAAATTGTGTAACATTTCTCCATAGAGAATATTCCTACAAAATAGATACATTTTGATTAATATATTTTCAAGTATATACAGAGAACTCTGAAAGCTAAGCAAAAGCTGATCAAAAGTGTATCGGGTTTAAAAGAAATTCAACAAGGATATTATGATAGCCTAAGTATAGAGCATTTGCCCGGCTGACATCACCGGCCCCTGCAGAGATCAAACTTTCTCGAATTGTGGAAGGTTTAGCCAGTCAAAATTAACTTACATTCAAGTAAACCATATCTTGAGCTAGGGAAAAGATATTGGGTAAGCAACTAGCAGTATGAAATACTTTTCTCTTCAATTTAAATTTCACAGTGCTTATCACTAGAAAATCCTTTTAACATTACCATCCAACAGGCTATAATGCACAGGTCTAAGAATTTCCCCCACTTTCTCAAAATACAGAGGGAGGCAAACCACATTTCCACAAACAACAAATCCACGAGAGACTCCACCCATCACTAGTGCAAAACGGCAATTTTGAACTCCTAATATTTTGGAATCAGAAACAATATATAAATGGAGTGGGTACTCTAACCACAACGCATTAAAAGTTGCTTACATATTAGTCTGCTTAATTTAGATGTCTGGCTCCAATGAAGTTTACTTATCTAGGCTACTATATCTGCAAACAGTTATAACTGACAACCAATAGTTTTGCAACCGTTGTCTGACAGAACCATTATTAGGCTAACCTGACAGTTTGGGAGGACACAGAGTGAGAGACTCAACCGAACCAACTCGCAAGACCTAAACTATAAGCCACCCAACCATAAAGTTAATCATAATCACTATGATTGTGTCTTGCCTAACTTAGACCTGACAACTACATAATGGACGGCCGTGTTGTGTTGACACTGAATAACTGTAGCACTGTGAACAAGTTTCATAATGCTCTATTTGGTAACTGTAACGTTAGGCTAAAATTGCCTAGGTTAAGTACAGTAGGCCTAGCCTTAGAAGCTATTATTGTACCACTTACAACTCTGCGAGGCTGAGGGCAGACATTTTCCCTCGTCTAGCTAGCCATTTTTGGAGCGGTGGATCGTCATCGTCAGACGTGACGCCTCGGTCTAGCATGCTAGACCCCATCAGTGTGCGAACCATGGGTACAGACTTACAAATATTAGGGAGAACAGGGAACTTTCCAAGCTCGAAAGTTTGGATACACGATCCACCCTTCTTTTTGTTTTGACAATTTAGCTGAAATTAATTCATGATGACGCATTTGTATCACGTAACTGCTGAAGTTGTTTTGTTGACAAACGCCACCACTTCGAGAACCTCGGTCGTCTTTCCTATAAGTACTACTTTGTTACCGTGCCGAGGTTTGCCGAGAGAGTGAGGGCGGGTGGGGGAAGGGGGGTGGTGTAGGGAGGGGGTGTAGGCTACAGCCCGTGGTCAAGGTGACTTGGAGGGAAGGAGAAAATGGGATAAAGAATCTTGTGGTCGCAGTTACAGTACGAACGTACTGAAGGAAAAATTAAATTGATATAATTGTTCCCAGTGCCCAACCAGTCTTTCGACTGCCCGAGCCGACCCCGCCCCTACAGGGGGGTCTACTAAAATATTGCAAAAGTAAGAAAAAGCAGACCGAAGTGTGGGGGGGGGGGGTAATGGGTTTAGTTGTTGGCATTTCGTGATATAATTCATTATTTGAGTAATTCCCCTCAAAGTCTACAAGTAATTTTAATGACACTAAGCACTTTGGAAGAACTTTCGACTAAGCGATATGACTGCATCTGGGCTTGTTAATAGTTCAGTCGGCCAAATTTAAGATAAGATAGACAAACGTACTTTCAGCACAATATGTATTAGGATGCCAATACAATTTGACTCAGGTTTTGTTGTTATTTTTGTTTTGCTTTATACTTCCTTCTCTTAATTGTTTCGTTCTTTTAACAAACCAAGCCAGTGTTTATTTCACCCTTTATTTTATTAAATATTGAATGATAATATGAACACTGATATACTATAAAACGTAATCATATTTCAATAATGTTATAACTTTGGCTGCCACTCTTTGAAAAAGATTAAAATAGTGATAATTATATTGATTTCATTCCTCCAAGGTGTCAAATTATGTCGGTTTCTTTTATTGACTATCGGTAATCCTACTTGAATATCATCAGTTAAACATTTTGCGGAAAATAATGCTGTATAAGTGTGGAAAATATTTATTTAGGGATTTGTTTTATTTCACGCATTTGAGCCAGACGAACATGATACATGAAGCTATAAGAAGTAAGCTGAGCGTTTACCTTTATTTCCATTTTAAAAAATAGCTTTATTGACCTACTATATAAATATGACATTGACATTAATCAACCGTTTTCACCAAAAATTGTTTGCCAATTGCATATATACATCTCAATA
>KN887757.1:40833-55434 GCA_000934455.1 Apostichopus parvimensis | reverse complement strand
TATCGAACCTAGGTGGACAACATATACCACATAGAGACACTGTATACAGATGCCTATTAGTTTGCCGAACGTAAAGGTGTTGAAATTAGACCTCAAATCACCAAAAGAAGATGTTTACCATTCCAAATTACTTACCCTGATTAAAGCTTGTATTGTTTCGATCAAACCTTCATGCCGACACGTAAATAAGTTAACCTAATTAAAGGTTAGTGAGCCCCTCGATGCTATTGAACACTCAAAGGCTTTTGGCACCGATAATTCTCTTCATTTAGTTAATTATACTTCACTTGACTGTACCGCTCCCTTATATCGGTGCACAGTATATAGTGACATTAGCGGTATGTACAGGTAAGTAGTCTGAACTCCCTCTGTTGTGGCTAGTTTTTTTTAAGGGGGGGGGGGGGTAAGCACCCAACGATAGGTCCGCTTGAAATAATTTGGGCAGTCTGTGTCATCACATCCATAATTTATATAACGCATTTTCCACGATAAAAAAAAATCTTCAAATACGCCGTACAACAACAGTAAGAAGATAAAACATATACACACAAAAGGCGTACTAGACAAGTTGAGAAAGGAAGCAAGCTTACAGCCTTTCAAACAGGTGTGATTTAAGTTTACTATTAAAAGTATCCACATATTGAGATTCTTTAATATCATTAGGTAATTCGTTCCACCATTTTGGGCCCATTACACTGAAGACCGTGCAAATAATGTCTTACGTCCTGTAAAAGGAATTAATAGTCGTTGATAGATTATTATTATTATTTGATAATTTCATGTCCCGGTTAGAGATCGCGCAAATAGGAGAGGTGGATTTTTGTTCAGACATTTGTACATTAATGTAATAAAACATAATGCTGAATTCGCAATCTATTTGGAAGCCAATGTAGTATTTTAAGACAATCCCAGTTATACTTTCATATTTGCGTTTATTTAGCACAGTCAGTCGCAATTTTCTGCACTCTTTGAGGCGTATTTAATTCGGAATCTGGTAAACCGATGAATATAGCATTTACATAATTATCTAAGTGTGGCAGCACCTTGAGAGTGGCACATGCGTCCTGAGTAAAATACTACCAACACTGTTTGAGTTATGGATACTCCACATTGCTCTTCTTATTTATTTGTGACATTACTCTTTATAAAGTAATTTGGTCGTCAACCCATGTCACTTATAAGTATTTAATTTCCTGTGATCTTTTCACCTTTTCACCATTTACACATTTTTTAACCAGCTTACATTTTGGACAATTTCCATCGTAAACCAAGTTGAATGAACTCTGTTTTCGATGAGTTCGTTTTAAACCTGTTGCCATCCATCCATATTTTAATAGCACTACAAGGTCCTTCAATGATATTGACAGCCTCCTTTCCTCCGGACTCGGTCGTAGGATCATTAAGCCATGAATATCCGCAAAACCATGTAAATCAACTCCCCAATGCAGGAACCACCTAATGAAGTACACTAGCATAAAGATGAATACATAATCGGGCCATGCAGCACAACTTCCTTGCGGAACCGAAAATGGACGCATGTGACGATTAGACAACTTCTCACCAAACCTGACAACACAAACTCTATGTCTCAGATAATTATGAAACTAACCAACCCACAGCCTTATCAGCCAGACCAAACTTTACAGAAAGGACCTTTAACAAAATGTCGTGGTCCACTGTGTCGAATGCAGCGCTTAAATCGATAGCTTTGAGGACCCTTGTACTCTTTGATTCTCCATATTCCATAACATATTATCTACCAGTTTCACGAGAGCCGTTTCACAACTATATAGGCTCCTAAAATGTGCCGTCTGATAATCAGGTATATATAAGAGAATATTGCTCACAGTGTTAATTGAACTGTGGTAGGACTGCCTTTTCCACATCTAGTTTTGATAGAAAGTTTTGATTGAAAGTTCAACACAAGGTCTATAGTTGTAAGCAACCAATCCAAGACTAAGAATTTTCAATAATGGTTTAATTATTGATGTCTTCCATTTCCGGGGACATTTACTCTGTCCCAATGAAGTATTCTCTATTTTTTTTCATTGCTGGCAACACGACTGGTAACACTTTTTGTTTCAGGAAGAATGTATATGTACTTATATTACTTTCACAAGATTTACAATGAATATCCATAACGATTTGTTCTACATCGTCCTCTGATAATGGTGTAAATTTGTCTAGAATTTGTGGAACGTTTGACAATTCTGGTTTATACATTTTTATTTGTTTTCGTCCATTAAAAACATCAGCATTATCATTTGACCATTCGTCCTCAGCCTTTCCCGAAGGCATGGGGACAATGTGAATCCGTGATGTCACAGTCATGTTCGTACTGTTAAAAACGGGGGTGGGTGGGGGGCGGGGGGTTGGTAAAATAAGATAAGAATATGTTTTGGTGAAGTGCCGGTTTGTTATTCTCCGGGTTATGTTCCATTTGGCATTGCGCCCTCTATACCCTGCATTGTATATCGAAGCGGAGAGTAGCATTGCTTGTAGTCAGTTTCATGTAAATAGCACTTACTGTGTACAGCCTATTTAATGAATCTTTTATTATAACAACGCTGTTTTATGCTCAACATAAAACCAAATATAACAACTCGACAATTTCATAATTTTCGCCAAGATACCATAATTATTATCTTACCTTGTAAAATATCGTATTTTTGTCGTGTTTTCATGCTATGCTAACGCAGAAAAAAAATCTGGTGTCTCCTCATGACACTACATTATTACAAAGGCGCTTTGTTTTCTTTACAATAATACCGCCGCCCAATCGGGTTTAGATACGAATTGTTGAGCTAATAACAGTGCAAAGCATGCATAATTGATCAGTACGAGGCTGTACTGAAATATATATATTATCGAAGATTAATGAACGTGATACTTTATGAAACTGTGATATTATATAAAACCGTCATGTCATATGAAACTATCAATGGGGTTATTTTTTTGAGGCACTGGCACAGGTCTCCTTACTTGTAGGTAAGGAATCTCTTCTGCAAGTACTCGTTACACATTCAAATGAAGTGTACAATATCATGTTTGGAATATATCCCACATTAACTCTCCACTGTTTACATATCTATTTGTCGAACTTGTCGTGGGAAGTTTCTGGTTCTTGCGTTATTTCAGCATGTTACTTCCGGTGAATACGAAGAGCAACCCTGACCGTCGTATTTCTGTGTATCAACTTAGTTTCTTTCCTGAAAAGTTTAATAGAATTATTTTCACTCCTAAAAAAGAGGATTCCAAACGCCTTTTACCCCCCCCCCCCTCTGAATCTGCCTACGCAAAGAATAGGCTGTGTGTGATATGACAGTCTATTATAAGCATATCAACAGAAACGAAGTTATCGTTTTGGTGACGTCATCGGTTCCCCGTTATTTGTGAGGAATTTAAAAAGAGACTTTGACAATGAATGGACTGTCTGTGATATGTCTGTCTGACCATTTAACGGAAATGACGTAAAATCCCGCTAAAGAGACTTCATATAGAACCTCGTAGAAGTCATCCCCGGTGTAGATGACACTGCACTCGGTAACGGTGTGTTTCCGCGGTCCTCGTATCGATACCCCTAAAGACCCATCTCCGCCACCCTGCGTGTTGACCTAACATGGGAGGAAAAAAGTAAATAAGACGTAGTATTAACAGGATATAAATGCTGTGAATATCTCATCGTTGATGATATGGACAGGTACTATAAATGAATGATAAATATTATCCATATGTGAACGAGTATACTATGTTTAGTTCAGTGTATATAAATACAATCAAGATGGAAGAATGAGTCACGGTCTGTAACTTTTACACTTAGAAATAGGATTTTAATCCACGCTTAGCCATCCTTGCACACGTAAGGCAGAACATTCACTTCGACTTGCATGTAGAATTACTGTGTAACAAACGCCGTACATATTTTCGGGTTTATACCTGAATGTATAAATGCGTAAATGCGCAGCATATGCGCGACACATGCGCGGCACATGCGCGGCATATGCGCGGCATATATTCCTGAATAGATAGATGATACGATCCGGATTAGAGTTAACACGGCCAAGTATAAACCGCCATATATAAACTCTACAATGAATAACGCTATAATATTTTGTCTCACATTTTCGGTCATAAGCAGATTAACATGATAACGTTTTCATTTGATAAGATCGCGTAATTTTTCCATATTTCTCATCTCACCTGGAAGTTGTTTTTACTACCGACAATTCCACTTTGTATACCGCAACCTTGGGCCCGACAACAGTTGGGTTTCACCGGCACACGTTGAGGTGAGAGTTGTTTCGATTCAGGACCCTCGTTTACCTCTGTTTGACCAGACTCCTCTTTCGTGGTTACCAAGTCGACATCCGGTGGTGTCTGGTTACAATCGATGTCCATAGAGATGCTTTTCACTCTGTTTATAAACTCTTGAACTGGGAATGTTGGATCGTTCTCCAAGTGGTAAAGTAATTCCTCCCAGTAAGATCCAAATGGATGTGTTTTGTCAATGGTATCACTTTGACTACTGACGTATCCATTGACCACGATTCCTAAATTTGGGTTCCTCCTGGGCAAACTATCTATAGAAAGGTCCTTTTCGTTCCTGTTTAGTAAAGTCTCTGAAAGAGTAGGATCCTTATTCTGACGGTCAGAAGTATTTTCCGACTTTGTTAACTGCAGTACATCTGAGGTCAAATTTAACTCCTCCTTCGTGGAACTGACAACCTTCATTTGACTATCAAAGTTATCAGAATTTTCGCTTTTCACTAACTGATCTTCTGATGGTGGACGGTTGACTCCATCGGGACTAGATCTCTTCGTCGGTGATTCTGTGCCTTCTGGGTGAGCCGAAGTTTCTGGACGAATCGGTTGATTACCGCAACTATGGCCATTTTCGTCCGAATATCCACTATCGATGGTCGATTGTTTGGCGACAGATTTTGACCGAGGTTGGACTTGCGGTCTCTGCACATCATGATCGGCGGCGGGTTCACTTACAGCGCGAGTTCTACTTAGGTCGACATGTCCAGTGGCTACCTTGGAAACCGATTTGGTCACTGTCTTGGAATCTGTCGTCGGTGATCCCTCTTGTAATGAAGTTAGCAGACTAATCGACGCCCCGTCTTTTGAGAAAATGAAATCTTTGCTTTCTACCTCTTTCATATGATGGACACTTTTAAATCGTTCGCGTCTGCTAATCCATCCAGTAACACGCTTAATTTCATCAGCAGAACACTGTGTCTCCTGGTCGGTAACGTTTTTCTTCACCCTTCTACGCGACTTGAGTTTTGGATGTCTTAAATGACCGTTTACAACGCCGCCTTTTTCGAGTTTGCCGCCCTCATCAGTATAATCTGTGTCGGTCGGTGTCTGGCTGTTATATTCCAATTCAAATTTTCGCGAAACTGGTTTAAAACAGCTGGAAGGACTGGGAATCAATTCATTGTCTACTTTGTTTTCTACCGAGGTCACATTATCAGATTCTGAAAGAGATCGATATTTCGATTTTCTGGTCAATAATTGTGGAATGTCAGGGTTGCCAGCTGAAATTGGTCTAAAGTAAGTTTCCGATTCGTATCTCGGTCGACGGAACGTATCCTGATATCGCCTCATCGAGCTCGCCAGCTCTGATATTGGACGGAGTATCTCGTATTGGTTATTGGATTCCTCCTTCTGTATAGATTCACAAGAAGTGTTAGTTTCAAATACATCATCCACAATGGAATCCGTTTTGATAGATAAACCATCCAGGAACGACGAACTTGTTGTATCCTGTGTTTCCGTCAGACTTGGGCGTGTATGTTTGACCTTGGGTTCAACCTTCAGGACTTTCGTCATTGATTCGCGTTTGGTGGCAGCGAAGACAATATCTTTAGACAGATCGTAGAACGCTTTGCCCAGAATCTGCTGTGAACAGCGATCGGCGAAATTGTGGATCTGTCTCTCTAGGGATGCCAAAGTCGGAACCGGAGCCAAAAACACAGGTGAAGGTGAGGGGGACCGAGAAGGGTTTGGAGAGAAACGATCATCGCAACTGACGGAGAGAGATAGAGACAATGAACCCATTGTGCTGGATCTTTGTGTCATGGACCTTTCGATGCTACACGGATAAGATATTTCGTCTTTCCCATCTGGACCTTTCACGACCCGTTTTATTACTCTTCGTCTAATCCTCGGCTGTCCCTGGCGATCCCCCGATGGGCTAAGAATGGACCCGCTTCGATTTAAACCGGTCGAAGGTGACACGCGGTCATCGTAACTTGTTGTAAATAAACTCGGTGTCCTACTGAAGTCCCGGCTGGTGTACTGCTGGTTCATACTACTGCTGCTACTCGTAGTACTCATGTTCGATTCCTTAAAGCTGCTCGATACATGGCACTGGCGAAATAGTGATTGGCGGCGCTCTCTGTTTGTACTTCCTTCGTAAGATGGACTCGACTCTTTGTAGGAGGAGATCTCTAAACTGTCCTCTGTGTTTGATGAGAAGGAAACGCTTTTCTTCGACATCGACGATGATTTGGTTTCTACGACATCTCCCGAAAAGGGACTATTCGTGGTATGTTCACCTCCCCAGAGGACAGACAGGTGGTACTTGCCTACCGATGGTGGGATGTAACTGATTTGGTAGAAGCCTTCTTTCACCTTCTGATAGTCAAACTCTATGGCACCTGCCGTATCGTTGTTGTTGTAACGTCCAGCACGGCTTAATATTCCTGCCAAGTCATCCGAGGACGGTCGTCGTGAGTCGAAATCTTCGATCAAACGTTGAACAGTTTCACCGTTTGGACCTGTCGAAGATAAAGAGCTATATACCGTTAGGAACAAATAGAGAAAGGTGTCGCAATGTCAAATGAGCTGTTTGCGATAATGTATCGCGACTTAGATGACGTATAGTATTCTATAATCTATTGTAATATTTTACGGTTAGTATGGAACTGTTTGTAACATGTTCTGTGGGGAAATGAGCATCAATTTCGTGTTCTGTCGGACAAAAAGGGTGGTGGGATGAAGGGTGTGGGGGGGGGGGGAGGCTCTTGTTTACTAACGACAGTAGACAGATCGTAGAGTTGAAATCGGTAAGTATCAACAATATTGAAACATGCTTAAACATTATTAGCCATTCTTGCATTCATACGAAAATTAAAGTTTGTTATAGCGGTCGAAAAATGTTCTTTTAGAGACTTTTTGAGTCGACTTAAGTGTAAGTGAAGGCAGAAATCTATTTTGTCATATGCTTGCAACATTTCAGAAGTGAAATCTCATAAAAAGAAAAACATGGGATATCTAACAAAGTGATCGTATGGCCTGTTTCTGTCTAAACAACATATTCATTCAGCAATATAGGGCGCTGTATAATTACAAAAAGGGGGGGGGGGATATTACCCACTTGAAAAGGGGTATTTCTAATTTTTGAAAAGGGGCACTTCTGAGATTTGACTCAAAAGTTACCATGTTACACCACCCCTCCCTCGGTGCCCCCAGCCCCGGCGACCATGGTGAAGAGGTTTAATTATATATTGCATTTACCTTCGATTTCCACCACTAGTTTCTTCTTTATGTAGCTTGGCTTAGCGACGTTAAATTTCGCTTTCCTTCCAACAATTGCAGTGACGAGTCCGCTACCTGTCGCAAGACACTCCTGGATGTCTAGTATCTTTGATTCTGTCTCGTAGCTTCGAGGTGTATTACTCATTTTCTCCGTCACAGTGATGGACGGTTTAGGAATCATACCAGCATGCCGGATCATTGCTATGTAAGGAAACATGACATCCTCACGGGTGTAGAGAGGATGCGCCATCAACATTGGTTCGCATGGCTGGATAAGTAATTGAAACGCAAACATAATAAAGTTAACAATAAATAAATACATATATGAATAGATAAAATAAAACAATTATTTATTCAAGACAGATGAGGATTCGTGTTCACTGATGATTTTTCACTAGACTAGGAGAGTTAACAAATGACGGTATGGATCAGCACAGGGTCACGTGATACCATGATGTGACAAGTTACATGTGGTTGGGAAAATATAATATACCAATGACCATATGTCTTGTTCCCAATAAGCACTCCTGTTTAGTTAGAAGCACTTCGAGTTTTCCCACATGTACACACGTGACAGCTTAGCGTCTTGAAATAGCTGCCTTCAAAGCCGACTAAGTATCTGATCACCCATCCCCCCCCCCCCCCCCGTAACCATTGAAAACGGTAATACATGTTTGCATTTGCAGTGTAATTTTGTCCATGAATGGTTTGCAAAACATTTTGCTATTCGATAGCAGCTTATATTTAATTCGTTTACGCATTCATCCATCTGACTCGTTAGGTAAAGCCATACTTGCTATGGCTTATACATCACGGTGCCCCACGCATTATATCAAAAGGCGTGACGCAGTGGGATTACTATCACGCATTATCTTTGTGCCTCTCGCCGAAGACGGATTTACTCGCTTTTAGCGTTCCACGCGACGACCACGTGCATGTAATGATAACTTAAGAATTATTAAGGAACTTTTCTCACCCTCTATATGTCCAAATTAAATCTGTTCTATTTTATACATAAACAAAGAGAACAAATTATGTATAGCAAAAACTAACTCTTATGTTGGTTTATGTTTATGTTTATATATCAAACGATTGTATTCCGAGCGTTCTTTTGTAATGTATCAGCTTTCAACAGAAACTAATTTAGCACCAAAGAAAAAAAAACAAAAACAATATATGACAACCGTTTGGCAAATCATTCCACGCTTAGCTTGATCTTAGTGAACACGATAGCACAATAATGCATCCAACAAATTTAACAGATATGCATGGAATATCGAATTATTTTTAATGGATTCGCTAGAACATTAATAAAACTATCACATGAGTTAATGAAACATCTTTAAAAATGGACGAACGGTGCAGGGAAACAACCGCGCAAAACTCCTGCTTTTAAGTTACCGAGTGTTATATTTTTACCTCGGCGATACGGAAGCTCTTGCGTATCAGTTTCATTCCCAATCGACAATTGTTGACGGCTTGATCAGGTAAAAGCAAGTCGTATCTCGGACAAGTACCCGGATCGGTCGCCTCAGCTAGGGCACATAGTGGCACCCCACTGCACCAAGAGGTGGTGAAGTCCCTCACGTCTTGATCTGGTATCGACTTCTGTACCCATGAGAGCAAAAAGGTTTTCTTCGACTCCTCTGGTTTTAATGATATAGTAAACAAACTCGATCAATGAACAGAAATATCTTTACTTGTCAACGGTAAAAAAAAAAAACATTGCCAATCTTTTATAAAAATTTCAATCCGACTCACTTTGATTAGATCACACATCATCGAAGTTCATTGAACTAATATCCAAACACCCCCACTCCCCAAGAAAATGGAAAGAAATTGTAACTATTTTTTTTTATATATATATTACGTCATTTTGAAAGCATGCATGAGCAAATGAACCTCGCACCTCTGATATATAGCTTGTGATGTGGGCATGCCTACTTTCATAAATACACGTTGAAGGTTTATTTACACTTTAATATACTGCGAGACATGGAAGTATCTACTGATCACACGTTCACAACAAAGGAGAGGGTCTTTTCTGTGTTTGCTGTGTATTAAATCTGTCACTTAACACGACGGTCCGCCAACTGTGCCGCGCGGCCCAAAAGTGGATTGCGGAACATTTTCTTAAGGGACGCGTGATTTTTCAAGACGTCGAAAGATTTATCTCCAAGCTTTCGGAGATTGCCGACGGAGATCAATTCAGTTTCCTTTCTTAACATCAAGTTAATAGTACAATCTTATGGAACGCGAAAAGGACCACAACATATGATGATGTTAAGGATGATCTAATTTTATACGATCATGTACTGAAAACTTACGATCATGTACTAGAAATACACGATCATGTACTTAAAATTTTCGATCATGTACCAAACATATACGATCATGTACTAAAAGTATACGACCATGTTCTAACATATACGATCATGTACTACAAACGTACGATGTACATCAAAACAAATACGATCATGTACTAATAATGTTATGTTAAAAAAAAGTGGCGTCTGCATACGCGTATGTATATTCATATGTGGCGTATGCATACGAGTATGAATATTCAGTGAAACTCATTAAGAACCATTAGGGGCGGGGCTTCGGTATCAACTTTGATATTTCTAGGGGTACGGTACTTTGTAATCAACGCGTAGCATACTATATTATTAATTTGAAGTGAGTAATAATCACTGAGGATAGCGACCGCGTGTATTCATCCAATATAAGCACCGCCCCAAGAGACACTTATATATGGATATTCATACGCGTATTCAAACGACAATAATGGATTTTCATACGCCACTTTTTTGTAACTTGCGCTTTTTCATCATCATCACAAGTTTTCAGTATATGATCGTATATGTTTTGATGTACATCTTACGTTTTTAGTACATCATCGCATGTTTTGATGTACATCTTAGTTTTTTAGTACATCATCCTGTATGTTTTGATGTACATCTTAGGTTTTTAGTACATCATCGTACATGTTTAGTACATGATCGTAAGTTTTTTAGTACATGAACGTATAAAATTAGATCATCATTAACATCATCATATGTTGTGGTCCTTTTCGCGTTCCATACAATCTAGACCAGTGGTTCTCAAAGTGGTCACTGCCGCCCCTGGAGGCTTTGGGAAGTCTAAGGGGGCGCTACAGGGTACACGGGGAGTAGGGGGCCGTTGGCACTGATTTGGGGGTCCCTGTCATGACGATTACGACACTACACTGCAACGATTTAGGGCACAATAAGGCATCAAGTTGTTGAGAGAAAATTCATCGTCTTGTAGGGAATGTAGGCTATTTATTTTTTAATTCCTATATGTATATCTTTGGACAGTCTGATTGCTCGCTTGAGCGGCCGACTATAAACGGTTGGTCGAGGGGAGGGGGTAGGGTGAGGGGGGCATTTGGAACGGTTCAAGATGGTCGAATGGGGCGGTCGTCTAAAAAAAATTGAGAGCCACTGATCTAGACCATGATAATGTATTCTGAGGGATGGGGTTGGCGAGGAGGGGTGGGAGGGGGGGGGGTCTGGTGGGTCGTAGCTCAATCATGATGGATGATACTAGGTCGTTAGCTGGAGAGTTCGCGAATCGCTGAGTTTGCATGTACTGTATAAGCACGTTATCGATTCTGCGCATTAGAGAACGGGATACCATAATGAACAAAAAAGACTTTCGATCAATAACTTGCTTGGGGATGATACGACTTTAACCTTTTTAGCTAAACGAGGCAAGTTAACACTGCCAACCGACAAACGTCAGTCCATGCGCTGAATCTTCTATGAAGATTATATATACAGAGACCTTTAACTGTGTTCCACAAACACAGATAAATTGTGTTAATTACATTGCTTGAACTTTAAATAAGTGTGTTAAAACTTATCTATGGTGATTGCACTCGAGGGAATAACATATATTGAAGGAAACCTAAAAAACGTTACTTAATGGTGTGTATTTGTGTGTTTGTGTGTTTTTGTTGTTGTGTGTTTGTCTTTTCGCCTTCCTTCGGGAATATCTGATGGGGTTTTCCACTTGATTGCATTAAGATGTGCATTTAGATAAAGCTAAGAGTTTACCCAAAGTCTTCCTCGGACAACAAAATACCCTTAAGTTTTGTATCTCAAAGCTCCAATGAGTTAACTAACTACTTTGAGAAATTTCAAACTAATGATACAACAGCTGATCAGATTGGTGGATGCTACAATCACGTATAAGAATTCATGGTTTATATGCCAATTTTTAAACCATATCAGTTTAATTTCGAAAGATCAGATATAACCTTGCACACATTTTTTCACGGAGGAATTTGACATGTTATACTGCATTCCTTGAGAAATGAGTGAGCGAAACATGTTTTTTTTTGTGGGGTGGGGAGGGGAGGGGGGTCGAATTCCAACTTAAACGTCAATGTGGGCTTAACTGTGTAAGTCCACATTGGTACCATGGTTTAGATGTATATGTATGCTTGCTGGATGTCGTTTAAGCAGTTTTGTCCTCCAAGAAATTATATTTTATTTTCTAAAAGGTTGTTGATCCGTCGTGAACGAATATACCTTGAAGAACAGATTGGTCGCCTCTTTGTTGAAGCTTTGCAGAGCATCTCTCGTGGTTTACAGTTTCTTTAAATGTTTCTTTAAAGAAGTTAGGGCGTACGGGGACTGATGTGTTCGCAATCTATAACCACGGGTAATTAAGATTTGAGTGAATTACAATAAACGTTCTGCCATTGACGGACACCCGTGTAATACAAAACTATCAAGTGCCTTGATGTTGACTACTTACCACTCTTGAAAATATTGATGAGCCTCTCACTCAAGCTAGCTCTGTAAACAACCGTTTCCGACAGGCCAAAGCGCAACTCGCCATTCTGCGGCGGTGCAGTGTTTGATATTCGCCGTACGGCGCGTAAGAGGTAGGGGATGAAGTTCAAATATCTTAGGAGACAGATGAGAGAGAAAAACAAATAGATGAGTCCAGAGATCTGCCTCCAAATCCAACTAAAGGTACATCGAACTGTAAGAAGAGGGAGAAGAAAAAGAAGAAGAAGAAGATTTGTCAATGTAACGCACTATACAGAGTTTCGAAATTTGAAATTGTTTTATAGAAAACAAAGTTGTTGTAGAAATGACATGTTGTTTGGTTTGGTATAGAATTTATTTTGTAAGCCCTGACGTACATAACTGCATAAGCAACATCGGCTTATTTAATTTTATCTCAGTTTATCTATATCGTGAAACATTTGAAACAATAAGTCAACTTGTTTGTGCTTGAATTCACAAGTTAACAATACCTTTCACTTTAATTAATTAACTGCTTGCATAAAGTCTTGAAAACAATATTGTAAACATTTTAGTGTAGTTCTTTGTACATTAAGTGAAACCTTGAATTTCACTCTTAATTAAGTTGATGGGCTGGTGTTATCCATTTTCAGATAATTTACCGAAAAACAACACATTTTTGGGGTTATTTTTACAATTTTCTGACGTCATCAATCACGTACTGAATATCCATACCCTATCAAATTTGGAATTGCTCAATTGAGCTTATATATTGCAAATTTCGTTAATTACCGTTTATCCGATAGCAGTGTAGAAAATTGTATATGTTGTCAATCAAATACGCTGGCTGACCTGACAATTTACATACACACTGGATAATTTATTCTAGCAAACTATAAATAAATTTGAAAATATAGACAAAGGTTTTACAGGTGTTTCTAAATCCGTAAACAATTCAAAAGCTATGTCAAAAGCCGTCCTTGAAAGTCATTAGAGTTTGTGAATCAATATGGGAGGGTAAAAAACATCGAATAAGCGTACTTTTAGAAATGTTTACATTGGGTGAATTCATTAAATGCTATTTATTTAGATGGGAGGGGGGGGGGGCTACAATGTATGTATATACATATTTTGGAAAATTAAGGCGGTAACATTTTTGTATATAGGAATTGTGTATGAAGTGTTGAAAAGGAGGATGGGCGTACACCACTAGATGCGCGCATAATATATATTGTTTTTCCGCAGAAATTAGAACGTCTCGGTAAAAGTATACAGTGTATAATTTGTACGTATATATGTAGTTTCTCAAGACATTTTATATGAAAAACTGGTGACGCATAATCAAATTCTTAATTAAAACATGTCTTATAGTAAAGTCAAAGAACACACTGTTTACATTAAATTCAAAGAATCTTCATTAATATTTAATGACATTTTAATTAATGTATCATCGTTATGTATACCCTTATGCCACCATAGCGGAGTTTAAATCGAAAACTAAAATTAAAATGGTACAATGAATATATTTCATTTTATAAGTAGTTACACTTAATACAAAGGTATAGATAGGGCAGATATATTTACGTTAATACACAGAAATTCAGATATGCTTTAATACTGCGTTTGATACTGTAGGTTGCAATTTCGTATCATTTTCTGACCGAACAATGTACTAAACATATGCGTTCATGGCTCTCCCATTATTCAAATTGATGTAACCTCTGGTTAAAAACCTTTTGAATACTGTTTATAAGTTATTGTTATTAACCGTTTCATCCAATGTAGAAAATTTTATGTCCCACCAAATGTTATGTAATGCTTTATTATTTTCATTGGCACATATTTGAAGTGTGCGTGTGTGTGTTATTCTTGTTGGAATAGAGAAACATATTACATAAGGTACACTACATGTCTTTCCTTCAGTTACTCTGTATGTAGCACCACCATTGATTATGCACAACAAATAAGAACACAAACTCGAGTTTCAATGGAAAGAAAGACCGTAAAAGGTTTGTCGCCCTCTCTCACTATTTTGGCTAAATGATTCAAATCATAATACAGCTCAATTTTTTTATACAAATAGCTAAGAATACAACGGATATTACATATGAAATTACAGACAGAATTGATGTAACATCAACATGTTAGAAACAAACAGAGAGAAAGGATTGTGTGAAAAACGATTTAATGAACTTTAGAGAGAAACATTGGAAGACAGACAGCTTTAAATTTACTGCCAAATATAGGAAAGAAGATAATAAACAGCATA
>KN887757.1:28704-39401 GCA_000934455.1 Apostichopus parvimensis | reverse complement strand
ACTTGCGTCTATTTGCTAACAAACATGCGTTTTTCCTTTTTGGTTGTCGGTATCGAACACGGCCTTATGTTTTTAATTATTTTTACCCTACAGCAGTTCCTACAATGTCTGTAGGGATTAATAGAGAGCTCCGTGTTATGAATACAGTCTCTATTCTGAGTGGTTGACGGGCATAAATTTGTCTTTGCTATTATCATATATTTTCGTCACAAAACATTTTAAAGAGGGTTCGTGATTAATTTCTCGTGATTTAAAATGATCAAATTGTTGTTTGTCTTCTTCTCAGAGCAGACTGGACAAGCTTATTGAAAGCGAACCGATGAAGCTGATATAATGGCCAGGTAGGCAGGCAGCCGGAAAATACGTCTTTATAAATTTAATTTCTTTTTCTTACTCGCTTTCTTGTCGCAGTTCCTGACTGGGTGTTCTCGATGGCTGTTATAAACCACAGCAATGAAAAAAAAAATGAGCAATCTAAAGAATGGAATAAACAATGTCTTAATTTTATAGGTGAAACGAGTGTCTGTTTCTTGCACAGTAACGCTTGTTAACGGAGGAAGGGTGTGCGGGGATGGGCGAGGGAGGGGGGGGGGCTGTAAGCTGCAGTTTACGATGCGTATTTATCTTGAACCTAATGATCTGTACCTATAATCAGTCGACTGCCATGGTCGAAGTGAAGGCGGTCGCATGCAATGAATGAAAGATATAGGATTTAACAGGTCATGTGGTCGACCCCTGCACAGGTTATGAGTTATTGGTTTCGATGATAATCGTAGTAACCTTTTGTTGTCATGCAGGTGGATTAGTAAGTGTGTGTGTGATGCATGGCTCGTAAACACGATATCTCAAGAAAGGAAGCTTGGACCAATCTCATATTTGGCGTGTAGGAGTATCACACACAGTAGAAGATCGGTATTGTTTTTGGTGAGGTCAAAGGTCATTTTGGGTCACTAGGGGTCAAATTGTGGAAACCTTTTAAACACGATATCTCAAAACAGGAAGCTTGGACCAAACTCATATTTACTATGTAGTTGGGGTCAAATTGTGGAAATGTTGTTCTATAATTTACCGTATCTCCCACCGACCAGCCTATTAGATAACATGTGTGTTTGGCCTCATAAGAATAGGAGAGGCTGTTGGCAATTGGAAATTAGCTTAAGGCCATCCGTAGATAAGAATTAGAAGTCTCTACCAAATCTCCATTGACTTAAGTGTGTCGGTAACTGCATACGTCGTTGCATAAATATCTGTGCACAAAGGTGTGTAATAAACGTTGTACTGTTTGTACGTACGTTACTATTGGAATGGACGATATCATTGTGAATCATCGGTTTAATATCTTTGCTTCCGTTGTTGAAGTTTTCCGTCGTATTTCGCAATTGTTTAGATTCACTGCCCAATAAAAACTTCAGGTTGGATGTAGTAACGTTGGGGGAATGACCAGGCGCCGTTTACGAAAATTAACTGTCGCTAGTTAGATGTTTTAGAGGCAAAGCAAACGCAAAATCTTGGGGACCATTGGGCAAAAATCACCCAGCGCCTGCTTAATGTACGGCTTGTAGATGTACCACATTGTGTAGAAGAGGCCAGTTGTCTTTGGTAGAGATCAATCTGTATGCTGAATACAACAAGTGTTTCCATCTCGGTCATCAGCTGCCATGTGAATATTGTTTGTCATATCTCAATGCTTTTTGCTGTACTACATATATTGAAGTATATGTTGTTCATCCTGGCTATACCCTACAGCCTAGTGTGTCACATTCATATAAGATTATTCATGTAGCATCATCGAAACCACACTGCAGTTTTGCTGTCTATTTCTTAATGTGATCTTCCAAAAGTCTTAAGTGAGCCTAATCCGTGTACTGGATTGTCACTCGACGGATACAGTGTAAGCATGCAAGCCATTCTAATTTCTACACACACATGCATACTACGTGAAACAACGACTGTAGGCTGCAATCTATATCGTTTCTTGAAATTGGGGGGGGGGGGGGGCTGTGCAGTTTTCGTTTTCCTAAGCAAAATTTAAAGTGACCTTAAAATGTCAATCTTTGTCTTTCTTTTTTATGTTGTTTACGATCACTGCAGAGCATTTCACTAATAAGAAACGTTCTTTCTACTTTCATTAATCGATTGATCTATTCGGACGACCTAATTCTATACCGTCCATTGTAGCGCAAAATACATTGGGAGGTTGCCAAATAAATACTTTACCAATACGATGTCTTAGAGCAAGTTAGATGATCTTTTATGTAACTATTGGATCGTGTCTATCATGCACATTATATAGAATATAGTCAAACAAACGTCGAAGTCTAATTAATCTTAAATGACACGCGCTACATGCATATATTTAAACGCATACCGTGGGTGGGGAAGTTGATGTTGTATATACTTTATACTTCCTTACACATCTTAAAGCGGTAGCGGAATAACCATATCGAGTGCACAAATATACATTAGCTCTAAATATAATATGCATGTTAATTTTTATTTCAGTTTTATGTAAAAAAAAGGGTACTTAAAAAACAAAACAGTGAAGAATCTTCGTTTAATTTTATTTTCATCGTTAGAGATTTTGAGCATTTTCACTCTTTAAGGTTTATAGGTGTACCACAATTGATAGAAGCCTGTTGTCTTTGGTAGACATCAATCTGTATAATTAATAATTTACCTCCAAATTAGTAGAGAATTTTCACACTACCTTAAAGGTCATCAGATGTTGGTCCCAAATTTAAGCATGACGCTCAAAGTTACTAGTTTTTCAAAAGGATTCTTCTGGAGGTCTGGGTCCTCATAATTATTCATGGGTAATTCAACATCTCCAGCCGCAGTTGTGACAATTTAAATATGCTAATATACCACTCGATATACTCTCCTCCCATACCATGCTTCAAAGCACTCGTACTGACAGTATAAACAGTTCCTACCCTTTTCCGCATAGAAATAGGATATTCGTACTGTTCATACTGTCAATGTTAGTGCATTGAAGCACTCAGAACATGCAAGTATACAGTATGGGCAAACTTGTCCAACTGGGTGATATCTGAGTGCGGGTAAATACACTTCCATAGAGAGCGAGTAAAATGCCTGTTGAAAATGGGTGTGGACCATAATATGACTTTGCAGCATATTTTAGGTACAATACAAATGACCTTTAAGAAAATGCCCCTTTTAAAGGGTGTGAAGACTCGCGCACAAAGAAACGTCTCATTCCGGTAATCTGACCTAGTTTCGAATGAGGTGTAACAGAAGTGTTAAACACCACCATCAATCCCAGAAAATACACACATAGCCTGCTACCGTCGGTAATTAGACACTATAGTGTACAGTCAATACATACAGCTACGTTCAATACCCACAACACAGTGTACATAGCAGCGATGGACATCTCAGGTCTATAGATAAAAGATAACAAGGTATCACGTTTCATTACTGCCTGCATTTTGTAGCAACAAACAGAAAACTTCACTTGCAAGCAACGGAAAGTTAACTTTTTTTCAGAGCGCGCCACGCGGTTTGGGGCGAGTCTTCAATGCCTTTAAGAAAGAAATTTTACACCTTAGATTAGTCAGTAATCATTAAAGTGAAATCTTGCCATTGTAATTGTATAACATAAAGTGTGATACGGCCATTGTACACATTAGGGAATTATTAATTGCTCTGGCATTGACTATATTTCTATGGAGCTAATTGTTTATGACCATTAACGGCTTTTAATTAATCCTAGGGGAATTTTATCGGGAAAGATGCTATTTACCAGCTTCTTGATTTTATGTGTGTTTTTTTACGCCATCAAGAATATAAAATATGGCAAATTTCTGTTAAGATATTATTATGCAGATCACTATTTATATAAACTTAATAGAATGCTTCACATTACTTTTACATCTGTCATTGTTGTTATTGAGTCATCTAAAAGATGCCTGTACATGCTTTTAAAGATTTGGTGCAGCAACTTGTAGAAAAAATTCAAATCAAGAGAATATTTAGCATAAATTGGAAAAGAATCATCTTCTGATAGATTCTTAATAGTTTCACCCAGTTATTAAGTAATAATTCAACAAACACTAGAACAACAGTCAAAATATGTTGCGATGGCAACTTGGATTTTGGTGAAGTTAATAACACATCTCACTCATGAATACAAACCACTTACCTTAATATTACTTTTTTTTCTCAAACCATTTGTTAAAAGCTCTACTTTTTTTCTTTTTTTCTTCACGTTTACGATTTCTGACCGATTTCTGCAATTTCATGCGATTTTAGTTAAATCGATAACTTTGCCGACGAACTCGAACCATTGACGATTTTGTAACAAACAAACACACATATATTACAGACCTATATCCACACATACACAAACACGTATACGCTAGCGTATGGATATTTTGCGTGGGTGTAAGCAATTGTTTGGCAATCATTAAGAACAATATTCTTCAAAAGCTTGTCTTAATATGCCATTAAAGTTCAAAATGCAAAAAAAAAAAAAAAATTTACTTATCGCTAAAATATGAGACACAAAAACTATAAGTGACATTATGATGACATGCACTTACACCACAAATTGACGTAAAGCAACCAAACGAAGCAGTTTTCCCATCATGCATCTGTTTGGAAGATATGTTTTATCAACGGTTTTCCTGAAGGTACGGTATAGCGATTACGGTATACAGATTACGATTGGAATTACTTCTCCTTTAAGCATACCATATAGTTACTGTAAATCGCTCAAATTCTGAAATATGCGTATAGGACTATAACCGATATAGCAACCTGCATGACGTGTTTGTTTGATCATCATTTCTGATATACTTTAAGATATCAGAAATGTTCATTTCTAAAAAAAAAAACATCTTTCTTTTCATAATTTTAAGATTATCATAGAAAAACGCCGAACGGCTTTGTGTACATTATGTTCTACTTACTATAGGTCACGACATTTTGTAAAAACATATGAAAGTGAGGTTATGAACTCGCCCTCCTGCAGGCTATACAAAACCTGCTCTAAATTACCTTTCCTTTATATATATCAAGTTCTAAATTCCTCGAAATCGGTAAAACGCACTCATGCACTCATGCAATGTATTTTGCTAATTATATTCGTCATCTTCTGAAGATGAACACAACTAACAGACTAACTCAGCTGCCTGGCTTATTGTAAAACAGGCTCTCAATTTCTGTCGCTCTCCCCTCTTTACTATAGTTGTCCTGAAAGAAAATACCATACACTTGTCTTGCCTTGTATATTTTCTCTTCTCACTATATAGGCCCCTTTATTAACCATTGAAGCTTATCCCCTATGGGGTTCATCAGGAAGTCCAAGGTATCCTTGATATTTGATGAAATTTTAAAGCACCTCACAAAAATGCGTCAGTTTCTTTTATACTCTCCATCCTTTACTGCAGATGAATAACAGGAAAGATAATGTTGACTCTTTGCAAGAGCATGCACAGGTCGGGAAAATATTTGTCCGGCGAGAAAAAAAATGTGTCTTTAAAATGTCAAAAAGCTCTTATAAGTTGTTTAGGTATATTGCAATGAATTAATTTTGACGTCCATAATCTCTAGTGGATATCATCTTGTGGGATTTCTGGTTAATTTCTGGAGATAATAAAACTAGAGTTAGACAGTTGTAATCTGATGTTACACAGGAAGAACAATGCAAGATATAGTAGCTTATATTAATAAAGATTACAGTTCTTAGAAGGGATTAAATCAAGTTTGACAGTATTTGGTGTATTTATAATTTATTGTGGTAATACCCCTAGAACATTTATGTTATGTTTCTGTTTATGTTATTAAAATCATAATGTTTCTCCAAGCTTATATAGTTTGACATGTTGGCAACAGTGAATTAGGTACAAGGAAAAAAGTTGATTTGAATGCCGATCGAAAAATTTAAACTTGCAGTTACGAAAAATTGTATAATACAAACTCGGGGGAATTATTACATATTATTTAAAAATAAAAAAAAATGTAAAGACTGGGATTATATATACCATATTTCCTGGATCATCGGTACGCCACTTTGATAATTGTGTCACATCAAAAATTGGCTTCTTTGGCACAATTCTCAGTATAATTTCAACATTCCATGTTCCTGCAAATAAACTATTTTTGTTTACCATAGAGACGGAATGTTTTGGTTATAACACGCAATTTGTGTCTAGTTAGAGAATCGTTCAAGTATATATTGTCGAGATGTGCGGTACTATATTATTACATTGTATGTATAGCTATTGAGGTATATCCCAGCTGGTATATATGTTTAATGGACCAATTAACTATGTCATGGTGTACGGATTGTCTGATGAAAATACATTATACAAATATTCGTTTTATTTCCCGCAAATAATTATATTTTCAGAGAAAAAAATATGATATTCGTATAGTAGACGTTACACGGGAAGTGGCATACATTTTCAGCTATATAGTTATGGAACTATATAGTAGGATTTTACAGAAAGTGAAAACGGATGAAAGTTTTACGAATTTTATGACTCGGTTTATCGATATGGGTCAAGTTGTATCAAGCTAGCTTTGTTTTTATCTCTAGATTGTTTACGTCATGTGTCGTGCAAATGCACGAGTTACAAAATATTTATCCGACAAAATAGATATTTATGACATCCGGAAGGCCTGTGACTTTAAAAAAAAAGACAAAAAAACAGAACGAAAGCTTTGACTTTCAGCAAACATAACAGCTGTGGCTCATTTACATATAAGATTCTAGGCTTACATTGTTATTGTTGGCAAAATGATTAGGTTAGGTATAGGAACAGTTGGTTGCAACATTTTGGATATAGAAAGTATTCTTGAACAATACCTCCGTTATACTAAAGAGAATAACGAAATAAATAAAGATGATAACTTTTGCGACTTGAGGGTGGAGTAGGGGCGGAATGGGTGGATCAGAAGGGGTTGAATTTATGAATACATACAGGTATGAATACAAGACACTTTGTGCACAACCTATATGTCTTCTCGAATTAGTCAATAAATAAATTATTATTAGAAATTATTATTAAAACCGTGTAATCCCAAAATTTAGGGAGTTCTTTTAGAAATCCATTTCTTCAACGCTTACTTTTGTTCACGACGGTATACCATCTGCGTTAAATGCCAACTAAATGCCAAGCTTGATCACATTTATATATATACCTGAATTCAACAACTGATTTTATCTGATAAAACTTAAAAGAGGCCCCGCAGACAATGTCAGTTTTGGTTTTAAAATCTTTATAAAATCTTTTGAACTCTTCTCAGCAAAACATATGAGATATTCTTTATCAATAATATATGTATATAAACTCTGAATAGAGTTAAAGATGTTTTTGATCTGAGCGTAAACCTGCATAGGTTAAAGAAAAGATTAAAAACACGGTTGGTCTTAATCCGCCCTGTAATTCTTAATCCTCTGTCAATCCCCGATAATCTCGCGACATTTAAGACTCACATTTCTCAATAAGTCATTTTTTTTTAATGTTTTAATGGTTTTTGGGTAACAAACAAGGAGTCTCAAAGATAACGGAAAAGAAAGTTCATAGAAAAGTACTCAGAATGAGCATGAAATTCAACAGAATATAAAGGCCTATATAGCTCTATATTTACACGATGGTGGTACATTACACAATATGCTAATTAACTTGAAAAGACTGAAATAAGCTTGAATATTGATGAGTTGATGGGATTCTGGACTTAATTCGACAACAAGGGTCATTCCTTACTAAGTCTATCCACAGAGTAGGTCTATACGTCACACGTTGCGGTTGTGACTCCCTATAGAGTACTTGTAAGTGACAATTGTGTAACTGTGTATGCTCAAGAGATGTAGATTAACATACGCAGTTACACAGGGCCGGATCAAGGATTTTAATAAGTAGGTT
The DNA here is from genome assembly GCA_000934455.1 of Apostichopus parvimensis. Taxonomy (NCBI): domain Eukaryota; kingdom Metazoa; phylum Echinodermata; class Holothuroidea; order Aspidochirotida; family Stichopodidae; genus Apostichopus; species Apostichopus parvimensis. Next base: position 31,509 of record KN887757.1, on the reverse strand, counting down.
CGAGGTGTGGGGTGGGGGAGGTGGTTGCCCTTATGTTGCTGAAGCTATAACTCCCATACAGGGGGTAGGGGTATCATTTTCGAGAAAAACAAATAAAGTATTAGACTTTTCATCTTTCCAAGATATTCACCTTAAATTTGAAAACATATTCAAATATGTATTATGAATTGCCTCTTTCCTGTCAGCTTTTCATACATGGCATAATCGTTAATGTTAATCTATAGCCCATAAAATTCTAAGAACGCTGCCAAAAATATTACTTTCGTCTTGCTTTGTGACGGGCTGGCTTATTTTAGGCTGATTAAACTAGCCTCTGCAGTTATACTTTGTGTGATGAATTGCCTATATTTAATAACATAAATATGAACAACTAATATTTAAACTGTAGAGAAGTCGTGCGTAACTATACCGAACGTTATATATAGTAGTAGTATGCTCACAATAAGGTTGCATTGAATCAAACTTATAGACACCAGCTAAGCTTTCTTCACGAGATGAAGGTAATACAACATTCCTCTTGATTTTAATAACCATCTGCCAGTTAATCTTTAATATAAGCATTAAACAAATACATTCGGATATTAAATTTAAAAAAATAAAATCGACTTTTCATTTTGGTTTTCGAAAAGACAATTGACTATACAGTCGAGCTCATCAACTTTATTGTTACTGAATTGAATTGTATTGAAGTGTATCGAAAAAACACCAAAACATTCCCATGAAAAATTGCCCCGGTATGTGCACTGTATGTTACATATAAAGTGTGTAAGTTAGTTGTATATGAACGCACTATTTTTTAGTGTACACCCACGCAGATTCATTTCAAAAATGTTCATCAAATTTTTCATCCAAGTTTACTTTCAATTTAAGAATGTACTTTTAACCATTATAGCTCATCCTGGCTCTACATAAATGGTCACTCGAATCTGCCAAACCCTTTGCTAACTTAGCATGTCTGGTTATTTAACCCAAATAGAACAACTAAACAGTCGAGACAAACATAATATATAATGCCTATAACATAATAATAATAACAAAAATAATAAAAATAATAAAAAGTGAAAATTAATCATTTAAAACATTTCGAGGCCCATAGAATTTATTGATTTTGTTTATGTGGCTGCATGGAACTGAAATTCATACATTTGATGTTAATTTACTTCTTCTTTTTACATCTATATTATTCCTTCATATATCTTTCATGGATGTATTCGAGTTATCCTGAAATTGGCCTCTTCTTCGAGAAGAATCCTGTAATCTCTCTAGTTTAGTCGTGTATCTGTACTTTGATAAAGTACTATAAGCTTTTAACCCCCCCCCCCCCACAATATTTCCTGTTTCAAGATAACCTTTCTTGTTTATGGTGTATCCATGCGTGACATTTGGAAATAATAAACGTGGGAAGATGATTGACATTTGATGAAAGGTGATCTCAATTTCGAAAGTAAAATCTGTTCGGATTTCATTTGATTCTTATAGGCCTAAAGGACGTAACAAGGAATCTAAAAAGGACTGTAGAAAACAAAAAAACAAAATTAATTTGATTGTAAAGCAACCAGCAGAAGTAGAATTTCTAAATAGCAAGAAATAAAAAACAATGCCCATAAAGCGATTCTTTAAGTTTAGTGGATTGGCCATAAGCTATGAGAAAATGTATATTACCCACTAGTGCTCCATTTCAGAGACTTTATGAGGAAAGATTAGCAAAAGGTTTGTGAAGCATCATTTCTTTTGATGTGATGAGGTAACGTATACTTGATAATAGGACTGTAGATGTATAACACCAAGATGAACCCTCAACAGACAAAAGGTAAATCAAATGCGGCATAAAGGGATGTGTCCCCCCCCCCCTCCCCCCCCCCTCCTCCCTTTTGAACCACAAAAAATATTTTTCAGTACAACCGTGCGTTTAGAGCCTTAATATGCATCAGAATACACCATTTCTCTTCTTATATTTAATGATAAAGAAAAAACCTACACCAGTTTAAACGAACCCGCCCTCCACACCCATCCTTCTCACAATTAAAAAACCTAAACGTATCTATTTGAAAACCTGTTTCAAGTCCCACAAAGAAAAAAAAATAGTTTTCGGCGGCACAACCGTGCGTGTAGACCTTATTATATAACTAATTTATAGCCTTAATATGCCTCAGAAGGCATTTATATTTCTTATATTTAATAAAAAGAAAACTAAAAAAAAAACGCACGCACGCACACACACCTATACTGGCTTAAACGAACCCACGTCCACACCCATCCTTCTCACATTCCAATACATACATGCACGTCTCTATTAAAAAAACCTATAAATAAACAAATGTTGTGCGTAGTAAGTAGAAAATGACAAAGACAGTCTGTTACACCCGTGTTCTTTATTCTTTTGCGCCAGTTTTATAAAATGTCAAAACATCTTCTCAAAAGTCATAACCTTTTAGCGCATTAAGATACGGTCTCATTGCCATGGCTGTGTTTGAAATTTTGCCTGAAAATGACTTTCTAAATTGACAGAGTTTATCATTCAAGGCGTACGAAAGTATTCGAAAGAACTCAAGGGTATAAGGGTTCCATAGAGAAAAGGGACATTAAGATTTGAAGCAAGCATAATAATACGAAGGTCTCAAGAAATGTGCGTGTTCTTTTAATATAATTTTTATTATTACACAAATATCAAAAAATGACGTAAACTAACCCATCTCACGGATCTCCTCAGATGGCGACTTGACTTCCTGCCTTCTCCGAGGTTGGTAGTAACTTGACATGGTTCGTGTTACGAGGCACTGCTAACGTGGACCTCGAGACGAGTCT
>KN887756.1:33097-47759 GCA_000934455.1 Apostichopus parvimensis | reverse complement strand
TTTTTCTTCAACCATTTACAGCATATCAAACTTCATCTTGTGCTTCAACAATATGTTTCATGGAGATTCCACCAGTGCAGAAATTGAGAATTGAACATGTGCATGAATATATCAAGTGAGAAGTTAATGGCACATGTAGGTGATGCATCATCTTTAACCATGACTGGGGAAAATAAAATAAAATCTCAAACAGTAAACAAACTAAACAACATAAGGATATGAATCTTTTGATGTGAAGAAACTTTATTACATCTATAAGCTCCCACCCCCTCCCACCCCACCCCCAAATATTATAGTGCATTTTATGCACAGCTATGAAATAATTCAATGATGAAGCAACATATTAAATAGTCGCAAATTTCACAGGATTGTTCGAACCTAAAAAGAGGAAAGGTTTGTACATTGGACCTTCTGAGTGGTTCCTTTAAAACTGGACCAGCTGACTGGAAGCTTTATAACAGCCAGGTTTAAGTAAATGAATCATTTTTATTTAGTCAATGTTATTTTAGTAAACAAATGTTATTAAATGCTAAATAAAGACCCCTATGATATGCTAGAAGCATGAGTAGCAATAAACTTTGATTGGATATTCAAATCTATTTATATCACCTCACCGGGAGTATTTATCCTCTCTGAGAAGACTGACTAATGGTCTTCATTTTATTACATTAATACTCAAGAAATGATGTTATCTGATCTTCCACAACATCTCTGAGCTATTTGAACTGTTAGAAACAGAGAATTGGAATGTCATAACATTACTGCCACGAACATAGCACACACTTCAATAACAGCACTGAAAGTTGTATAATGATAGAGTTGTACTTCCCCCCCCCCCCCCCCTCAGCAAAAGAGAATGACAGGCCACCTAATAGTGTTCTGACTACTTTAATTTAACCTTGGCTACATCTCCCATTTGTTTTGCCAAGAGACACAAAAAAAAAATATGTAAATATAGTGATTACAATTTACGTAATCCAGCTTGGATGGAACGCGATCAGAGTGTGCATTTTTTTTCCATCGAGTCTTGTAATTCCGGGAAGACACTCATTCTTGGGGAGTTCTGAAGATTCCCAGTGAAGAGTCCAAAGCAGACCTCTGTTCCACATGTTCAACAGATTTGTTCATCTCTTTTGTTCCCCAACGTCATCTATAGAATCTTCGTCGATCTAGATGGAATAAAAATTGAAAAATACCAACAAATGGGACTACTAAATCATTCGCTCAAAATACGACCTAGAACTTTGTTCTGGGGTGGTCTGTCAAAGTAAGTTCATGGTTTGCTGTTCAACAAGATTAATGTATTTTGAAAGGTTTACTTTTACTGAGAAAAATGGCAAAGATGGTTTTTGATTCACACTCACTCTCTCTCTGACAAGAAATTTAATCATCTCAAACAACCGGTTTAGGGGTAAAAGTTTGGCAAAGATTAAATATCACAGAAGAGCCTTTTACCACTTCAGGGCTGGACATGCAAAAGATCTTGAACAAAATAGTGGAATGAGTTTAAATGAAGTTCTGTTAAATCATCATACCTGTGGAAATTTCTTTTGAATCAATTCTATGACCTCGTCAGTGACATCGCCTTGGATGACGATTTCGTCTTCACCTGTCACCGCCGATCCGCACGAGAAATGGTTGGCAAACTGTTTGGAGGCTTTCTTTAGATCGATATCTGCGAGGACAGGAAACATACACAAGAAAGTTGTGAGGACAGGAGTACTAAGGACATACGCACACTAGTGTACAGTCAATACATACAGCTACGGTCAATACCCACAACACCATGTACATAGCAGCAATGGACATCTCAGGTCTAGATAAAAGATAACAAGGTATCACGTTTCATTACTGTCTGCATTTTGTAGCGACAAGAAGAAAACTTCACTTGCAAGCAACAGAAAGTTAATTTCTTCAGAGCCGGCACGCAGTTTGGGGCGAGTCTTCAATGCCTTGAAGAAATCGTTTGTTTCTCTAATAAAACAATCATAACCATATTTTCACTGCCCACCAAAATTCACTCGAAACAATCAGATGTAATATGTTCAACTTCAAATTTTATGTGGCAGTATTTTGAAGGGCTTTGAATTTTGTCTGCTTATCAAATACTATTTTTTCTGTAGAGCAAGGAAAGAGTATTCAGTACTACTCACCATGTGTTGCTAATCCTCGTATCACAGTGACAAATTTCTTTTTGTTTCTTGTGACTCTGGAAACAGCAACTATTTGTGGTTCAGTTTTTTTCTTAGTTTTCACAACACCTTTTCCACCTGTAAAAAATGACAGGATAGGTCAAGTGCTCATACGATGACTGGGACTTGCTCAAAGGATAGAATGACCCTCCTTTAGTGGTAATACCATATATGGCAATATAGGGAAGCTTTTCTTAGTTGCTTTGTAAGCAAACACCCTTGATTGCCACTCATGATAAAAGACCCATAACCTTTTGTTTTTCTATTCTAGCAAAATAGTCAGACTGTCTTTGCTCTTTGTGATGAGCGTCCCTCCACCCCCCCCCCCCCCCCCCCCCCCCGCCCTAAACAGCCAAGTAAAATCTTACTTTGTTTGGGAGATATCCTTGTATAATTAGTACTGACTGGGAGCTCTCATTTTGTAATTCTGTGCTGTAATATTGCCTATTGACATTAAGATCTGGGCACCTTTTAGTTTTTCTTTGTATTTCTTCCTTTCTTTTTTAAAGATAAATTGCTAACAGTGTTGACATTGAAACCACTGACATCACACAGGTCATGAGGTCATGTTAAGACTTAAGACCTTCAAGATTGTAGATTCAGCATTTGTAAAGCCCATCTCCATCACAGAAAGTAAACATTGTAGTTAAATAATGAAAAGCATAAGTAATGGAAGAACATGTGGTTAGATGTTGTAATATAACTTATACTTAATAAAGTCTTAAGAAATTTTGGGAAGGATTTTTAAACCTGTGATATTTACTTTTATGGAATAAGGGATTCCATAGAGCTGTTTGGCAAAGTTGTTCTTTACTGTAATTATCTCTTATCTCAGAGGCCTTTAATGATGGTTGGGTTTGTGTCTCCTTTACAAGCCTGAAATGATTTGAAAGTGGACCTCACCTCTTTTCTGTCTCTTTTTAGTGTCTTCTTCTTGCTCTGCACCTTTTCCACCAGAGATGGACAAATTTTTAAATAAAGCAGGAAAATTCTTTTCAAGCCAAGCTTTGCATTTGTCATAATTGGGATGATATTCACAGTACTCCACAGGTAACGAACACTCTTAGGAGAGAGAGAGAGAGAGAAATTGTATTTAAGAAATGAAAGTAACAGAAGCTGAAAACCAATTCACAAATATTTCAATCTACATGGTAAGTGGTCACAATTTTGTTCATCTTGTATAATCACACAACAGACATCAAATACCAAGCATATACTATTCAAAACATGTACACGTATGCACACACTGAGAATGTGCTACAACTTACAAGTCATGTAAGCGTCGAGTATTTTGTAAGACTATAAACCTTCCATATGAGAAAATGTGGTGTAGCATAAAGCAGTAAATTATTCCCTTTGTGGGGCCAATGGAAGGATTTTCAGCTGGCCTCGTAGTCTCGGAGGTCAGTTCGTTCACGTTCAAATCTCAACGAATATGGCTCAGATGGTGCACAAAATTGAGATCATTTGACAGAAAAAGATACAAACCAGAATTAAATTATTGACGTGTTCTTTAGTCATACCATTCTTTGGTATGAAACGATTTCCCGACAGTTCATCATAATGTTATGGGTAATACGTGATATTTTACGATCCAAGTATTATCTTTCTTACATCGAACTGCTAAAAGATAGAAATTTGTGACCCTGATGGCTGAAGTTCCATACTACTTTATTTTATTGTGCGAGTAGCCTAGCTTACCTCCACAATACAGAACTTCGACAGGACACTGAATTTGCTTTCTTTCAGGCTTTGAGTCACCATCCTCGTCTTCAACAACTTCTTCTTCAGCTACTTTCGGGGGAGATTCCTCGACGTCAGTCATTGTATTTCTGTAACCAATTCGTTCGTATACGAAAGTAAGTTTATAGAGTAGCCGGGCCTTATGGTAGCTCTCGAGGGACAGCCTAAGTTTTATGTGCATGTACAGTATATAACACCGTAATGCCTAGGCTGATCTAACGTACATGGCACAGTAACGAGAGGCGAGATTGAAGTTAGGTTACCTCTCTGATTACATTTATTGCACGTCGGAGTTAGAAACCAATTCTCGCGTGTAACTTCGACACGTACTTTTTGGGTTTTTTAAGACGAAACCAGACAGCACCCGAAAACGACGTCGAAAACTGCAACCATATCATGTATTTCTTAGTTGTAAAAGAATAATGTGCAGGCATATTTTTCGCTGCTTAATTCATGAGAAGTGTTACATGCCTGAAAGAAACAGAAATGGTCGAGCACCCTGAAATTTGGACACCGAGTATCATTTGGCAGCCTGTATGTATTCATCCACAGTACTTTCGTTTAATTATTTTTACAACGTTCATATACTATACTGAGTACTGAAAATGACATCCTGAAACCTTACTGGGGAGAACCAGCCTTAAGAGATCTACCATTTAGAATGCTAAGGGAAACTTGAAACAGATAAATTATCATGATTTTCTTGGAAATGTTGGAAAACGTAAATTACTCCGTCAGTGGCGGTCATATTGTAGGATTGAAACCAAACTTTGAAGCTTTTCAATTATGTTTTCTCCCCGCGTACCTTGGTAAAGGCTTTCCGAGTGGTACAATGACACCAATCACCTGCAAACATAATACATCCTCCAGACCAAAAAAAAAGAAACATCACTACTAAAAATACAAATATGAAACAGAGCAGAGATTGTGGCTAATCAGATTTTTCTCTGCTCTTTTTGTAATTGTTGATTGACTAAGTATATCTCAAAAATTCATTCGGATATATAGGGAGCTCACCAAATAACAGGGCTTGAGAATATAAAAGAGAGGGGCCCGGGAAGAGCGGCGTTATTGAATTCCGTGAAGCCTTGGCAGTAATAGGGTTAAGTCGTTGGGAGGGGTTTAGGGGGGGGGGTTGCTACATTGCACACTGCCTAGACGATTTTGCAAGTTTTGAAACTATGCTCAGGTTGTAGGCCTACCGAACATTTTAAGTTACTTGGTTACTGTATTAAAGGAATATTTGTTATATTCTGTCTGGCAGTGGGGGGGGGGTGTCCCCTCTTTTTGACGTATATGTGGTTGCGCCACTGGGAATCAAACAATTGCTATCTTTCGTGGATCGAGTTTAGTATATGTACGGTACGGGCTAGGATTGTTCAGCATGTTTCTACATGACCGTGGATCCTAAAGTTGAAGTGCGCCACTATTTTCCGTAGGAAATCGACTTCGCGTCTGAGACGATGAAAATCACGTTTATGCAGTATGTAACATCTGTTATTGGGCACGTATAGTATGCTTTGAATAGGATGATGCATTAATAATGCATTATGAAACAGGTATAATTATTTTTTATGTTTAAGTTACGTAATTATTCAGACTTTGTGTATATCAAAAGACGGGTCTTAAAATGAAGTTACGTAACTTATATTTGTAATCAGATATCACTGCCATCAGCCTCCAAAGTGCAGTTTCTACTATAGCACGTGGTATGCCCACGGATGAAACCTTCCAAGGACTGTGACGCCTATACAGAGCCAAGTTTACCTTTTGGGGACCCTGGCTCAGGCGTAACATTTGGGGCTTCCCAAGATGGCCATGAGGCAGTCACGTCAGCAATTGTATCTATATCCAAGTGTGCAGTTGATGTGTGTATCTCCAGTGTGATGCTCTTTATATGTGTTATTCATTCTTCAATCGATTTATAATTTCCTTATAAGTAAGCTTGTCATTTGTGAAGCAATTCTGTGAATTTTTCTCTAATAGGTTACTCATTCCCCTTTCTATCTTTCTTTTATTTTCATCCAATTTTGGGGGCCTACATCCGGGGCCCTCCGATAGTATCTTCAGCCATGTTTCCATTATTCTGTCCGCATGAAGGCGTCTAGTTGTCCTTTGTAGCGCCTCGTCTCAACTCCAAGTCCAGTTGTTAGTATACCTATCCTAATATGTAAGTTCCAGATAAGAATCGGGCAGCCTAGCCTGTTGTCGTAGGTATGTATCATCACATTATTTGAGCTAGAAGAAAATAACAGACGAACACATAAAATCTGAACATTTAGTTACTATATGACTGTATATGTATAGTTTGTAGTGGAATACCGCCACCGATATATATTGTTTTTGAAGGGGTATACAAACTGCTGCTGCATGTAAAGATGTTATACGAAAACCACAATTTATTAATCTAATAACTGCTCGAAACAACTAAGCATCTTGTTTTCGGTAAAACGTATGTTTTTTATCGCTCCTTTATACACTAGATTGAGGAATTGAGTCAGTTTAAATCTGACATCATAATGGAGCCTGAGACATAGTGTGATGGCTATAATGTTTGCCTTCTATTTTATATTGTATTTGAAAATACATTGTTGTTAAGCGATTTTAACATACCTAAAGCTGTCGTCGTTTACATATATAAGCAATACTGCTTACATTTTAACATTAAAATATGTAAATGAGATCAAAGGATTTCATCTAATTGTGACATTATGACGTCATACGTGAACAAAATGGCAGCCCTATGACATTACTGTTTGTTTTTCTAAACTATGATATCTCCAGGAGTGAATAAACTGTTTCTTAGCCGTCACAATGGGGGTTGTTCTGTTTGTGTTTGGTTCGGGGTTTTATTCTTTATTTAAAAGACCAAAATCCCTTGATGTGATCATGGAGGTAAAAATGTGATGCACAATTAGGATTGGTGTCACCGTTTGGAAGATATAATAGGCTTTAAAAGTAGTGTCGGGGTGGGGGGAGAGGTGGGGGGAGTGTAGACACCACTTTTGTTATTGCGTGAGGTCATAGTTCCACTAGTGGTGAGATCATTAACTTTTCCTCTTGTTGTTCAAGATGACCGTATTGACATTTTAAAAGAATGCAAATTTTCTTCAAGTTTGTAAAACACATTTCAGTATTTTAGAAACAGCACTTACAAACCCAAGAACAATGTAATAAGTAAAGAAATCCACCAAAAAAAAACTTAAACATATGTGGCTGGAAAAAAATCATGTTTTAGACTTGCTCAAGATTGCATTTTTTTCTGAAGGAACATTAAAAACTGCGATAGCTCCTGTAGGATATAATATATTGTTCTCTTAAAGCTACTTTCTAAAAGTTGTTTATAACAATTAAGCATCTCTGTCACATGGACCAATGACGATATACTTACGTATGTTAGAAATATTTGCGGTTAATCATAAAACTTTGTGGCCCTTTCACGTGGAAAGTTATCGTAAATTTCGGCCCCTGAATTATACACATTGTGATCTGGTTACATTTGCATGATGGTACAGTACGGTATTGTTTCAAAGGTGAAATATACCTGCCGTTAGCAAGTATAGAATGAATGAAAATACAATAAAAAATATAGTTGCTTAAGAGGCTTCAATTATATCAACTCTTTCTGAATTACTGCGTCATTGGAATTTCACATAACACAGTTTACGCGCAAGCTACCCCAAGCAATGCTTTATTGACATTGCTGTCTGAATCGAACGACGAAACAGAGGTTTGGTGCCAAGTATCGTTGCCTCATATGGCGTCATATCCTCTATATGATGTCATATGACTTCCTTGTGACATCATTTCGTCACACGATATTGTATATGTTCATATTGTTACAATAAATAGCCTGGGAAATGTGATTGTTGTGTGTGCCAAATCAGATACGTTGCACAAATAATGTAGTGAAAGCATGCATGGTACGTCATAACCCAATGGTATCATGTGTCAGTATAACGCCTTCATCGCTCAGCCTGCCATGTCACCATGGAAACTTGTGATCACAAACATTATCACCATGTTTATGTACAATTGAAAACCTCAAACGAAGCATATATCTCTTTGAAACGTTGCGACTATTATAGCATATCTAGCAATGTGTGAGTCACTGCATAGTCGATTCAATCTACAGTCATGCTAATGCACAGAGTCAATGAAACCAAACTATAGACACATGATCATATGACATTACCGCTGCATGAATGACGTAGGAGAGGAACATTCAGTATCGACCACATATGTGGATAACATCCTGCGCATGACCGAAATGGTATTTTAAAACTCGACTGCCTGCTAAGTCTTTCTCAATGTTATGTTTGAAATCTCCCTCCTTTACAACTATTATGAACTAATTGGTTTTGATTTGTTAGTGCATTAGAATCTTGCAGCTCCAAATCGGTCTGTTTCCTATTAGCATATTTATATATAGGGAACTAGTTTCAAGGGGGTAAGATCGGAGATCAGTACAAGAATAAGACTGGTCTGTGTACAGAGTTAGCATATAAGCAAAACCTTTCTGATATAGGCTAGCTATAAGTGGGTCGGGGTCGTTAATCCGACGTTTCCGAACACATATATAGTGGTTATATAGTATAGATGTATACATGCACACATTGCAGTGTAATGGCCATAAGTCTTGAGTTTATTCCATAAAGTTGACATTACACATATACTTTCACGTTAATGCTTTCCCCCTTCACGTTCCTCAGGGTATTCAAGATTGTCAAGCCCGTCCACAGTGGGATGGGGGGGGGGGGTGCTACCTTTGTCTTTTTCATTATATCTAACTTTCTTGCAGAATAATTTCTATTGTATTAATTTGCATGTTCCCATGTTATAGAATTTTGGATCTCAAAATTTACACCATTGTCACGAAACGTGTTAGTCTGTTTTGCAGCCACAACCAAGTATGACAATGAGTTAACCCATTTAACGGGATATTCCGGTAGCTTATAAGTTTAGTGCAAAATAAAATATGATTTAAATCGGCAACCGGTTATAGCATCATTATTATTGATCATTTTTATGGCGAAGACAAATTTGGCGGTATAGGCTATGATGTCAATGCATTTGACAACAACAGAGTGAATGACGTCATGACGACAATTCAGCTGAAATTTTGTTGCTTTTCTTTGTCATTTTTAACTCTTTTTTTCACAAATACTTATTTTAACCAAAAATTTGGATTGTGATGAAATAAATAAATGGAACAGCTAAGCAAACATTCCAAATGTATTAAGTTTAAATTACTAATCAAGAAGAAGATTATAATAGAAAAGTAAAGCTTTGAAGAACATTATGACATCATATGACATCACATATGACATCACAGGCCACCTACTGTGATCCAGCCCAGGGAAGATTCGAGACTTTAGCAGGTCGAAATAAATTACAATCAAGCAACATAATCTTCAGGTAGCCGGAGCAAGCTTGTTTTCAACTAACAGTGCAAAATTATATTTTCTTTCCCATTAAAATTGTTAGCTCATAGTGTCACAGCCATCTACAAATGCCTTAATACAGTAATGCATCTCCTATGAAAACATGATATTTGCTGGACATACTTATAACCATCTGCCTTACAACGTAAATCAAAGCCATACCTTTAACGTAACCATTTTAAAGTAATATCAGCCAAGGTTAGTAGTAAACAAAGGGAAACCCCGTTTTTGTTTATGCCCGACTGCAAATCAAGCGTGTGCATACATGGCTTGTATAGACCACGGTACATAGACACGGCCATTCTGGTTGCGTTGACGTCATGCCTACCTAGCGACAATCATGGAGATGAATTAAATTATAGCGTCCAAATGAGTTTGACACACAAAAACGAATGTACGGGTTATCACTGGTTTAAGAATACGTACATTATTTGACTTGCCACCTTCTGTACATAAGAATTAATACTTCGTTTGGAAGCAGAAGACATCACTTAAGTTAAAATGATAATAAAAGTTAAAATGATGATGTCAACGAGCAAAATTGACTCTGTTCTTGGCCCGTAATATTTTGTGACGATGTTTTTGACAATGCGTTGGTAGCCCAGTCAGTATTCTATGGAACGCCACTGTGGCATACATTTACTCATCATACAACGTTTCGTAATAGTGCTGGGAAGCTGGGTCGATAGATGTACAAATCTAACCTGAAAAATAAACCTGTGTTCACAAGAAGCATGTGCATGTATTTTTTTTTCATGTATTTTTTTTTCATGTTTCGCGTTCCACCCGCTCACTGCTGCTAAACAGGAACACTGGAGACACACGTTGAGTTGAATGCGAACTGTAAAGATTTCTAGTGTATTTAGATGTTTATTAGTGGCCAGGGGGCGCAAGCACCTCTTTGCTCTATTTGCACTGGGCTAGGGGCGGGGAGTTAAGAAATAAAGGCGTACAGGGGGAGGGGTGTAAGAGGAGGTGGACCCCCCCCCCCCCTTGAAAAATGTAGGTAAAATCGAGGGTGCTTATGTGCAAAAATATGCAACGTTTGAAACAATGTTGAAGAATTTTCGACTGTTTATAGCTTGTAAATGTTACATATTTATGAACCGTACTTTAAGATTTTGTTGCGATATTCTGTCTGCCAGTGTGGGGGATGGGAGGGGGAGGGGTAAATTGTCACGCCCTGCCGGTGCCGGTGTGTCTCTGCGGATGAATTGATTAATGAAGCCACATCAATTCATCCACGATGTTAAGTAATTTCATCTTATTTATATATTCATACATATAGTTTGTATGATATATGATTTTTTTTAGCCAAGTGAGTAGGCCTAGTATATATAGCTAATCGCGGCACCTTATGTATCAATGACTCATGTTATTCACCACACAAAACACATACACACAAAATATGCAAACCCAGACGGACATTAATACATACCCACACTACACGGTTGATGATGTTAATGAAGATTAAAGAGCATAACTAATAAATTTTGACTAGACTGAAGAAATCTTACAAGCAGTCGTTAATAATATATCAAAGCCGATATTTACAAATCAAGACAAAGAAATAAAGTGAATTGGACAACGGTACACTTTTATCACGACGTTTTTCAGTCAAGACTACATCCAGAGTACACCGGCGGGAGATGGGGGAAAAAACACATGCTCGGTGTAAAAAGTCATATCTAGTGTTGTAAGGCTTAAGACGACTGGAGTACCGTGTTTGTAGCTTCAAGTTTGAATAAATGCAACCCCAAAACAGCCAAACATAAAAAAGCTGCCGCAAGATGTTTCACAGATTTGACAAAATATTTACCGGAAGTTAGAAGACCTACAGTGTGCTTACATGATAAACAATGACGTCACACAGTAGAAAATCCCTTTACCTCCAGCAAAGCAATATGTTTTACCGATAGAAGTAGTGAATGAAATCTGTGACCACTTCTAAGATATTTACTTCAATGGCATTCCATGTTATGGTAATTCTGACAGCATGGTGTCTTACAAGCATCAAGTCACTTAGACCACACTCGGTGTGTTTGTTTACATATCATTATACTATAAAAAAAACTCCCGCACTACTGAATAAAATATGTAGATTCATAAATACATATATATCTATATAACATATTATATGAGTGTGTGTTATTGTTATTGCACTGGTACTCATGCGGTTGTATTCTTACTCATGTTGTTGCACTAGTACTCATGGTATTGTACTCGCACTAATGCTGTTGTATTCTTGCTCATGTTGTTGTACTGGTACTCATGCTGTTGTACCATTACTCATGCTGTTGTACTGGTACTCATGCCGTTTAACTCTTACTCATGTTGTTGTACTGGTACTCATGCTGTTGTATTCGTACTCATGCTGTTGCTCTCGGGCTAAAGGTCTGTTTTGGAGTACTCCAAGTTGTGTATATCCAGATCTTTTAGTCATATTGCGGGCTATCCAATTTTAGTGTTCACACACCATGGCTTTGACAAAATCAGTTGATTCCAAATATCAAGTTTCGATTTTACTTTAGGTACCATAGCACAATTAAGGGTATAGTATTTTATACGTAGAGTAATTAGTGTTAGGGAAGTGACCGAATTGACCTACTGAAGTGACTTTTTGGCATTTTTTGAGCCATCATCATTCTTGTTTATGCTTGGTTGTTGAAGAGGATGAAATAAACTGCCGTTGGTCTCAAAATCTGGAGGATTGGAGGTGCTGTAAGGTATTTCAGAACGAGACGATTCCGCAGCTAGAGATGGCCGATGAGTTTCCGAGCACGGTGCTAAACTTTGACCTCTTCCGTAGCGCAAAATTTAAACGGTCATGGTGGCAAAACTTGAATGTGCTGTGATAGCCCAAGCCATCATATGGTGGGTAGGACATGTCAGTTGAAAAAAGTTCTATCTATGCTCTAGCGGCCTTGGCGGGGAAAAAAGTGACGAATTCAGTGAGTCAGTCAATGGAACAATTAATAATCATAATAAAAATAATAATAAACAGCAGTTATTTGTACGACGCTTAAGCGACCACAAATGTGGGAGAAACCCCCAAGGGCTTAATAATTACAATTTACACGTCGGGTGGCTTCCAATTCAACATTTTAGCTCACATTTGGAATCTTTTCAATTTAGAAAGCCATTTCAGATGAGAAAACCGTAGATTGCCCTTGAGGTATCGAACCCGAAATCTCCCGATTGCTAAGCTAAGCCGCCATGATTGCCACCGCCTTTATCCACTCGTCCACCGAACCGGTTTTTGTTT
Organism: Apostichopus parvimensis; assembly: GCA_000934455.1. Lineage (NCBI taxonomy): Eukaryota > Metazoa > Echinodermata > Holothuroidea > Aspidochirotida > Stichopodidae > Apostichopus > Apostichopus parvimensis. The sequence continues at coordinate 35,115 of KN887756.1, read as the reverse complement.
CATTGTACGGTACGATATTGTACGGTATGCGGTATCAACAATTAAAAATTCAAAAATTATTGAAGGCATAAATCCGATTACGAAATTTTCTGTAATGTATCCGATTAACTCACAGACACACTAAGTACATGCACTCAAAATATAATTCTTCCTGTGATATCAGTCTGTTGATACAGTTGAATCATAACAACTCCCTGCTTGAATTTAGCATTCAAGTTTTATGAAAGCCACTCGGTTCCGAGGCTCCCTCATGGCCATAATAAACCGAGGCTCAGTAGCAGTCTGGTTAGAACCAAAAATATGACTATGTTGTTTTTTTAAACAAAAATTAAATTAGGTCAAATTCCCCTCGATTTTTTTCTTATCAAAGATGTATACTATTATGACGTAATGCATACCTCCAGCATTTTAAAGCCTTCTGTGACGGAAATCTGCATCATCGCGCTTATACAACGGTTTTTGAGGAGTTGTGGAGACTCCCACGTCAAGTTCGGGGAGGTCTATACAGAGATAAGATCGTTTGCCTGAGGTGAAATTGAAAAAAAAACTTTTCTCCCTTAAATTTAAAGACAAAAAAAGAGATGACAGGGGTGGGGGAGAGGGTGGGGGAGAGGAAAATCAAGGAGGAAGGACATAGAAATAAAGAGAAAGATTGAGAGAAAGGTAGAGAGAGAATGAGTCAAACAGAATGCGACTCAAAGAATTACATCAGCATGATGGTGATTATTATCACAGTTTTTACTAAAATACAGCAGGGCAAACACTTCCGGTAAATATATGTAGCAACAATTTGGACAAATGCAAGTGTGCGTCTAAATCGTCACACTAAGGTCAACGAACTTTATTTTGACGAAGTATTTGACTGCCTCTCCTCTTGACGCGTTTTGTTGTTTTATTTCCGATGTACCGATGGACTTGTGTAGTGGATCTTTAAAGCTGACGACTAAGCGGGGGAGGGGCTGGGTGGTGGGACGGTCTTGTGAAGGGGGAGCAGGGGGGAGGCAGCGTGAGAATAGGACAACCTGGGAGGGTGACTAAGAGTTGAAATTATGTTGGAACTAAGAAAGTACATCGGTGTTTTGTTTCACGGCCCAACGCTTTTCCAGTGGGAAGGCAGAACACATTTTTTAAAAACAAAAACAATTTTGATCCCAATTCTTTTGGAGGGGAGGGGGGGGGGTGGGGGAGACATATATTTCTGGAACTAGCCCATCTCCGTGGCTACGCCACTTACTCCGCTGTATTGCAGATACTATACCAGCGGATTCAAATGATGGATTATCGCAAACAAGATTAGACTTCTCCTTAAATTGACGACAAACTTGTACAAGATGCAGATGGCCTCGTTATAGCTTATAATATGTAAACTTCAGTTGTACGGGATTCAAGCATGATGTTGTTTAGTGGCGTGCGATAGGGGAAGTAGGCCATGACCCTCCACCTCCGTTGTAAGTCAGAGGATTTTCTTTTTCAGAATTCAAAGTATTTATTCGCACACCTTGCGTTTAGACCTTAATATAGACCTAACTTATAGTTCCAAATATACCCCTGCATATCGTCCCCCACTCCCACCCCTACAAGAGAACCGCATTCAACAACCCTACAGTCACACCCCTCATTCGAAAGAATTTTGATTCGCCTACAACATCGTGCCGTGGAAAATTTGGAACTTGTCACCCTCCCCAACCTTTTAAATCCTAATACGTCACTGTGTTTTCCGTTTACACACACGATATAGTACCATATATTGCAACAAGAGACTCAATACTCTAAGAATGTTAGCTCAGTGGTTAACGCCGGTGCCTTTCAATCATAAGGTCCCCGGTTCGAGTCACTCCCAGATTAATGTATGTCGTCCAGTTACATGAGTTGTTGATAATTAACAATTCATAATTATGGACGTTAAATATGAATGAAAGAGACTGACTTCGGTCAGCTTGCGGCTTTGATAAGCCAATGAGGCTTCTTCGCGAGTTCCTGCTTGCAGGAGGATCTAAATACTAGTACAACTAAACAGT
>KN887754.1:16336-26948 GCA_000934455.1 Apostichopus parvimensis | reverse complement strand
CGAGTCTTCACACCCTTTAAGGTGATTCTGTGCGTACTGAAAAGGGAAAAGATAATGTTTTATCTTTGATTATGTTTTCGATGTACCACCGGTGTTATTCATCGATGAAATAAGTCATTTAATTACTGAAAATGACAGAGAAAGTTGTTAAGACTAACGGAAACGGCGTTCTCAATATAAGAGCTAGACCTCACATAGATGTGAGTTTAGTATTGGATATGCAACACTTAACAGCGACGGTGTCACCGGTGTGACACGTGTAAACTATTCAAGTGTTAGTTTAGATCCCAAATTTGAGGTCAAAGTTGAAATGGAAGCCAACCGACGTGAAGTTGTAAAACATAAAATGTTGCCGGCTTCTCCCACATTCATGGCATGTATTTATTATTTAGCTCTATATGGTCGCGTCAGCATGGTAATGCATTGGTAAGGTAATGCATGGTAATGCATAGATATATATGCATACATATATATACTATAAACGATATACATTAATCATGTTAGGTAGTAGTAGTAATACTGTACTATAGTAGTGATGCCGGTTGTTTTCTTAATTTTTCCTCTACGTTAGGTTTTATCACAGAACAACTTTTTTTATATCTAGGACTTTGGAATCGAGATTATTGCTGAATTGAATATACAATAAAGATGGTAAGTCAGTGGTCCTTCGATAAGCTTTACCAGACGTCAGTTGGAACTTGAGTTAACTGTTATTATATTAGTAGTGCTGGTAATATTAGGCCTAGTCACACAGAGAGAGAGACTGTGAAGATAATCAAAGGTCCGTGATACGAAGTGTAGTGTTATGCGTAACCACAGGTTTTGCATATGATTACTGTTGTCATTAGTCTGACGGTCGCATCGACGATCAGCTGTTCTTCGAGAAGGAAGAGCTTCGTTGATACTTAATATGCATTACATGCATTCTCCCATTGACTTGTGGGTAACAGCATGTATACATGAATTTAAGCGGATAAATTGTTGACACTATCGATCATTCATTTCTAAATTAATGAAACGTCTTTGGCAAAATTATATTTTTGAAACTTTTTTTCATAGTTCGTCAGATAAGCAACTTAAATGAAGTTCCATTTTTGAAAATGAACAATTTTATGCATTTCCATTTTCGAAACGCACGGAATCACTTTAAGGGACACGCGAAGTTAGCGTACACCAAAATACTGTAGGCTTACATTGTATTTTCTTTTTTATTGCTTGAGCCATTCGTATTACTTTTGCCAACTTTGATAAACGTCGCACATCGGCGCTCCCCGGACGAAAGTTCGTACGCGATCCTTAGACTACAGGCGAAATCTCCTGCATGTTGAACGCCCAGAGAGTTTTACGATTGTGTTTCGTCTAACCTGGGCAGACTCACAGCTACTTCAAAGGGTTTACGAGTGTTGTGTATCCTCACTAACAAATCCTTGAATAAATTGAGATGATGTTTTCAACTGAAAGTGTGGAATAGTTTGTCTTAAAGATGAGTGATGCATTGTCTGTCGCCGAGGTATACCTTATTACAATGTAATCTAAATATATTAATAGATGAGTAAAGCAAAGTGACCTTATAGATTAGGGCAATTGTATTCAAGTGACAGACGCGTTATGTTACCTTTTTTCGTCACAACAAAGAAAAACAAAAATATCTCTAACAATTCTACACTGTAAACATTAGTTAGTCAATATGACTAAAAAAATTAGTCACAACGATGTCTCTATCGACCAGTTTCTTCTAGTCATTTGACAATATAACATTAGTTTTGTGACTAATTAAATCGAGTTTTCTGACTAATTAAAATTAGTCCTACTACGATGCCTCTATCGACCAAAGCTTAGTCCAGTGACCAAAAATATTAGTCATTGCAACTGTGACTACTTATTTAGGTCACAAGACTAGTTTTAAGGTACTAATTAAGTACTAATTAGTCAAGAAATGAGATAGTGACAAACATTGTAAGTTTCATGGTAATTTTTATTAACATGCAGTATTATTTTTGATCTCTGATCAGCTGAGCAGACGGTATTCTACGGTACGATGATCGGGTAAAAATAATGACGTCATTGGTCAAAGCTGAAGGCTATAGAAAGTAAACAAACCGAAGACTAGAACATTCTCGTCACGCTTACATAGTGTGTGTCAAACAAGTCGTACAAATTTATGTGACTAATTTATGTTAGTCGAACGACCATGCAAATTGGTCTGCAACTAACGAATTGGTAATGACTAGCTAACTCTAGTCACTGTGACTAGACTTTTGCCATTCGTGACTAACTAATGTTTACAGTATACTTTATCCTCATTATAAGCCCTTCCTCAGGCTGACATGCACTAAATTATTTAAACTTTGTTTTTAAAACAACATTAGAAATACTGAAACTTTAGACATAAATTATTCGTGTCTGTTTTCTTCAAAATAGTGAAACAATTATTTGATGTGAACACTATTGACAATAAATAAGGTATGAAATGCTTTTAAACAAATAGCATCTCATTAATATATACACCACTTACTTTTTGTAAACTGTATAGTAATACACCTGGCCACTCGAAACATACATGTCGTCTTCTTTTACATTTGTTTACAATTGATGTCCGTGTTATATCACATTAATAGTGCAAGTTGATTATAACAAGTAGGCTATACAAGCAAACGTGTATTGCTCGTGGCGGTTAATTCATCCTAATATGCCAGTAGTTTGAGAATAATCACGTTGATTTAACTAAGTATTGATTTGCTAAACATTTAAAAAAAAAAACATTTCTGTGAGAATGTTGCTCTTTAAAGTGAAAGATTGACTTAATAGGAAAAGACGGGACTTTTGCTAGAAATGAAACAAATTTGATATTGCTTTAGCAATACTTTCTGAACCGTGTCTATAAAAGAGATCGATATCGATTTATTTGCAAAACAAGATTTATTCTTCAAAACTATTGCCGTATACTCGGCAAAACTATTGCAGTATACTGCAGTATACACGGTTCAGAAAGTGTCTGAGAAACCGTCCAAGTACAGAAATAATAGGAGAACGAAGTCTAAGATTTAAACAAATATACTACATAAGCCAAGTAACAACACACACATTCATCCATCTCCAATCTTGTTGTCCAATCTTGTTCAGTTACCAACAGTAACAATTTTCGCACTTATTGTATTATTATACAATTTTAATTGATAACTTGTTCATTTTACTTGAGAAAATACATTGCTCAATATTTGTCGTGGACAACATACAGGTTTTCTTTCATTTTTAAAATAATTGTGGATACTCTTTTTGTCACTGGTGACAAATTGGAATCAGTTTTCTTTACTGTTCACAAAAAGGAGGCTTAATTTCATCACATTGTTTCTTTATATTATATTTCCGTGTTGTAACCTAATTATTGTTTCAGTCCCCTGCAACATGGGAACTAAAACAGTAAGTTTACTTTCTCTCTTCAGTGATATACGAAAGATAAAAGTGGCGGTATAATTGCAACCTATTCAAACTCGAAATGGAGTGATTTCCCTCTCAACCCTTGTTTATCTTTACTACCCATGCATGTCTTGTGATGATAATGATTATCACAATAACGGTGCATAACACATTCAAAGCCTATCGGCATATATCTGAGGTGGTTATGTTCTGACAACATCAATAGCTGGTGTTACATGCAATGAGTTTTGGGTGATACGCGGCACTGTCGAACTAAAAGCGTTAGACTCGTTACGATTGTTCAAAGAAAACAATTTACGCAAACCAGCTTGGAACTTTCTGTACTGAAAAGCGTATATGAATGGGTTTATCCACATATTGCAAAATGCCAAAGAAACTGATGCCGCGTATTGAGCACTTTGAAAGTCTAATGGTCCACCAAGATGAAATCGAAAAAATATGATTTGATTTGGAGTCCAGCAGACGATGTAGGTAACGGACACGAGAAACAAAGTTTTAAGAATATTTATCCTAATGCGGATTTGTCGGCTGCTGGAACCTTGATTCTGTGTTGTGGGTTGTGACTGCATATTACCGTTATCTTCTATTGCACTAGGGTCCGTTTCTACCTTTGGACGCATTTTCTTCAGAATTGAAAAGTAGACAAAAAACATGATACAGATGGGTATGACGTATTTCACCAAGAAAACACCCACACCTATAGTCGCCATTATTGTTGGAGTTCGATAATCTAAAACACATTCATCATCTTCAAATCGAAACACGGCAGGCCAGAATAATTCAAAGGTGAAACTAGTAATCCACGGCACAGTGGCAAGCAGTAAAGCGCTCTTCCATTTTACACGAGACCTATAAAACACTGGGTAAATTACTGCCACAAATCTCTCCAAGGTTAACATACATAGGTTGAGCGTCGAACATGTCAAAAGTGCCCAGTATATGTAATCCGATTGCCAAAAGTAACAGGAAATTATCGCACGGATAGTGCTACTCCAACCTTTAAAGTCTACCTCGTTTGGCAAGAACTTCAAGAGTATCAGGAATATCGATGAAGTTAGATCAATGAGCGATTGATTGGCGATAAAAAGGTTTGTGATAGACCAAAGAGAGCGTACTCGTATTATCACCAAAAGGACAAGTCCGTTGGCGAAAATACCAATGATTCCAAAGAGAAGGTAAATAGATAGCAGGAAATTATCCACTGAGAATTTGGAAGATTCTCCCGGGAGGATGGTTGAAACTGGAAAATCCGTTATGACTGCTGATCCTTCCATAATAGGCCTATGTGGGGTCCTTATAGATATGGTCTGGTCTTAGTCAAATCTGTATTTGTATGCATACGATAGGTCCTAGTTCCTGCTGAGCACAAGTTTTAAAAGCGAAATTGGGAATATTCAAAGAGACACAGAATATGAAGCCTAACCGCGTTTATTAGTGCTTCAATAACCGCTTTCAATTTGCCGAAATGATTATGTTTTACGTACCCTAGTTGTCCAGTAATAATTGGGTCACGTGCAATAAAATGCATGTCAATGTCGTAAACGGCGAGAACGACAATAATTTGGTGATCTTATCTTCCTCAAAGTCAGAGGCTGTGATCTCATGTCGATCGGATCGACTTTTCTAATATCAAAGTAATTTTCGAAACGTTATCTATACGGATACATCGATAGTGCATACAACGATGAAAGTGCCGCGCTCATAAATATTGAACATGTTACTTAAATACTCAGCGAAGGCTGTATTTATCCATTCGTGGTGAAGGACGTGAAACACGTATATTTAACTTCATCAAAATATAAAATTCCCTAAAGCGGTTTATATTGACTAATGCGGCCATGCACACAAAAATTTATAAACCAAGGATATACATACAAGACAAATTTTTTAAACAAAAAACAAAAATTTGACAACGAAATACCAAAACAAAAATTTAACAGAAAAACAAGTTTTTTTAAACGAAAAAAACAACAAATTAAAACGAAAAAAAAAAACAGTTGCATATACCGACCATAGACAATTACATCACTCAAATTCTACGTTACCGATTGGGACCAAATAGCTGCTATACTCGTGTTTTAGGCTTAGGGTGCATGTTCATCAGCACAGTCACTACGAGTCTGCAACTCTAGGCCTATAGCATAACGTAAACGCGCGCATGGTGTACCGAATATGTTGATACAGTACAGTTTTTTGGTAGGGCGATATCAGTCAGTCCCCAGCGGTGCGAAAGGTGCTTTCTTTTCTTGTAGAATATGCAAGGGATTTCTGGACGTCACTCCTCATTAATATTTAATAAGGTAAAACTTATCATTTTCGAAGGTCAAGTTCTCAGTAATTAAGCAATTAATATGTCTGGTAATTGTTGAATTTGATGAAGGAAAGGTGTTCAATCCAATCATTATAGACAAAAGACACAAAAAGGAGTGGAAAGGGAATTTCGGCCGTAATTTCCGAACGCAAGTTAATCACTTTCGAACTGTTTAGAAAAATGCTTTATTTCATTATTTGGCATGAATATCAACATTTCCAATTTTGAAATCTGGTATATTCGCTGACTACCACAAATTAATATCCATTTTTCTTCAAATCATCTTGTAACGAAGTCAAGTTCACGGCAAATATATACGCCACCCGATAATCATAGCTAGTACAGTAACTGCTGTTCATGTTCCACCACCGTGCATCAGTAACTACTGTGCTGTGTTCGCAACACTGTATACCATTAAGACCGTGGGGCATAAGGCAAAAATCCCTTTAGTTTTTGAGTTCTGTAGTCCACCTCTGGGGGCAACATAATTTCTTAATAAAAGTGTTGCTTAGAACACCCTAAAATAAATGTCACTTTGTTCTACCAAAATTTCGCGGACGTTAAGGAGAAAATGGCGGTAAAAGAATACTGGAAATAAAGGGCGCCCTCTATTTTTCAAACTGGCCTTAACACCTCTACATTTAAATGGAATTGACCTAACTCTTTTAGAAATGTCTAGATGTATTAGAAAGTAACATAATAAATGTCAATAACAGGTTTGGGGTTATAACCACACATATATTCAGTTTGTCCATACACACTCATAGTTTAAAAGCAAGCTTACACATCATGTAGATTCGAGGATTGACATAACTTAATGTGTGAACATGAAATGCAATGTTAATGTTACCTTAAATATGCCAGTAGTTATGCCAATGGTGCACCTTTAATAACTATTCCTTCATTTTCTCACAGCATGTGCTATATGGAGAATGAGATTGAAGATCAACGACACAGACATTGTCAATGTGACAATTGTTAAGCTTAAATGTTCACTCTGAAAAGGGTATTTACAACAAATTTATGTGATGTTATAGTTTAGAAACATTGCAATTGGTACCATGAACTTTTTCTGGGGGTACAATTATCCTGAACTCATCCCTTCAAAATTTGTTTGCATAAAAAATGATACTATTGAGATAAACTTTCTGCTACCTTCTTCTGCCTTCTGCTACCTTCATTCCTTGAATTGACCACAACATAAAGTAATTACAATATGCATTGCAATATTTTTTAATTGACCAGAGACACAAAATTCTGATGGGGAAGCCCCCTCCCCTCCAGTGCCAATACCCCATGGCTTTGCCAATTCTTGATTCTAACTTCATGCTACAAAATACGAACACATGAGAGCTCTCAAACTTAACATATAAATGGCTAGATTTGCAGAAAGTCTGCCTGGGCACAGCTTACACAGTCAAACATTATCATGGCTGTTCCAAGACTAAAAACTAGTTATTCCATCTGATCATCTTCGTCTGTGTCCAAGTCTTCTTCAATCTCAAGTATCATCTGACTGATGTTTTCACACCCCTTGCATTGGCATAAATCTGTGCATGGGAGGCCGAAGGATACACAGCAACTGTCTCCTGCATTTGGTAGTTGGCACTTGTTTTTCTTACATGAGCAGTTCCCAAGTTCAATTATGCTTTCAGGAGCAGGTGGGAGGGTCATCCAATGAATGGCAAGGTGTCCATCATCAAATATCCATCCATGTTCACTAGGAGATGGCAAATCTTGATTCTTCATTAAGCTTAGTTTATAAATTCTTGCCTGGAAGTTGGCACGAAGGATAAGTTGACGAAGGGCATCTTTATTTGGAGGCATTGTACTCTCCATCCTGTTGGCTTTCTTAAACATATCAAACCGCACGTCGTTGACTGAAGTTGCATCCATTTGACCATACAGCTTGTAGACGAATTTTTCAACGGCAAGGAAATTGACTTCATCAACTGTAAAGGAGTCACCCAACATCTTTAGTGACTTTGCAGATTCTGCATCACCTTGTATGTGTCTCAAGGCTTTCACTTTTCCCTTCAAGAAAAAGGCACTTACTGAATCACATCTTGGCTTTCTTAACGATTTCAATTCTGGTTGCATCGGTAAATCTCTGATAGCATTTCCTGTGAAATCCACCGTTAGTTGGAACTGGAAGTGCAGGTAGGAAGGCTGACTGTAGATCACAATTTTGAAAATGTAAAAACTTAATGGCAGTTTTTCCATTTTCAGTGTGAGGATGATCCTTTCAGATATCCATGCATTTTAGGAAAGTATCCCAAGTCTTGGGACTTTTTTTGGGAGTGAACTTCTTGTAAATGCCACTGACATCTACATTTGGATGGTGTATGACACATGGTTCTTCACCCCTATCATGATCAGTTGAGGTTGGTTCGGTCATAGTTGAAAGACCTACAAGGGAATGTATAAGCAATAGTTTAATTACTTTGCTGTAGAAAAATTAGTTGACTATTTAAGGTTTGCAAACATAACAGAGTTTGGTCTACGTCACTCGGTAACTGTCTTGATTTGTCAGGAATAGCAAAATTGATTTGATGTGGTTAGGTAAATTTCTTTATATACCCTGAAAATGAAAACACGTTTTACTGAATACAATGGGTTGATTATTATTGACAAAGCTTCTCGATAGTAGAGGTAGTGTGACTTTGATAGTTTCCAATCCAAACTATGTCTTATATGCGACCAGGTTATTGCATCTCAATTGTCAAACCATAAAAGCTGTCTACTTTTCAATAGTCCTTAAATGTAAAGCATTGTCATACCGCCTTAGACATGTTGTCACAAATCAGTCTATATTTATTCCAACAGTGTACACAATTGGAAAACGAGACTGCTCAAACAGTAGCCCACAGTCATTACTATTACTGAACGATATAGTAAAAACAAGACATCAGTATGATCCTAGTGCAATTCAGTTTAATATACATGGGACAAGTACTTCTATTCCTTCTTTTGACTACTGGTCAATGCTAGTTGTAGAAGGCCTAGGCCTAGCTTAAATTACATGTAGGGGAGGACCTCGGTGCGATTAGCTTATTAAGCTAACCGAATTTCACCCTCATGCCAAAAGTTAAATAACAAAACAAATTGATGTTATCTAGTTGTAAATATACATATAGTATACACATAGATTACGATACGAAAGCATGTGACTTTACCTACGTACACTAACAGCCTCTGCGAATAGTCACCATGTTGATGATTAACGTTAGTCTATCACTCAATTTGTCCTAATGTCATTTTCAATCTTCTTTTAGTTGACGGACTATAATGTAGACAAGCCTTGTTTTTAACTTCCAGGGGTCATAAAAATGTAACTTTACTACCCACAAGCTCAAGAGTATGAAAAAGTTAGGTAAATACTGAGTAAAAATGTCAGTAAACACGGGCAAGTCGTACACTAATGACTCAACATTTAAGATTGAACCGTTTTCGCGAAACTAGCTGTTCCAGTGTCCATCCTATGAATACTTGCCAAACGTGATTCGGCTGTGTAAATACGAACTTCGAATGATGATTTCAACTTTATTTCATATGAAAAGAACCTGAAAAGTACTCACCATTGGGTAAATAGGTATGTTGTTTTCAGGTCATATCGGTACATCTATCAAATTTGAAAAACTTGGACGAACGAACTTGCTTTCGTACGCAAAATATGGACGTTTCAACATAACTATGTGATAGCCATGCTGATTTGTGTGTGCCTATTGTCATGTGATTGTCATTTGGCAGTAATGCTGCTTTGCGATTGGTGTATACGGACTTAATCCTACCTTTCAAAGAGAGAGTATTCAAGTGCTATCGTGCAAAAAATAGTACCAAGTTTACCGAATAACTAAAAAATGTGCGCAAATTTTTGGTGGAACAGAGCGGATTTACGAATAATATAATTTTTGTGAATTTTTGAGAGTAATTTTGAGTTGCCCCTCTGACTGGACTACGGAACTGCAAGAAAAACGGCTTTGGACATGTGTTACAGGTGGCACAGTAATTACTGCAAAGCTGTTACACGTTGAACTACGAGTCCGAAAGGTGAAAATGCGCGGCGGCTGGGTAACGAAGACTACTCCCTAGCCATACAACACGGAGTGCATGGTCGGCGCCATTGATCTGTACAGATCAGTGTACAGATCAGTGGTCGTCGCTGGCACAACACGTAGCCGACACACTGCGGCAGCGGTTATTTTATACTGCATGCGAGATTCAGATGGTAGCCTAACTTTTCTCCAATCGTTTTAGTAAATCCATTTGATTGAAACATTCTTCACGGACAGGTGAGTGTGTGCAAGTCTCAAATAGATACAAAACAGATACACAAAATGGGACCTAAGGTGTGGGGAGGGGGAACCTAGATCAGCCTTAAAGTTACGGGTAGTTCCACTTCTAAATTAGGCCTTAATATAGTAATAGTAATACTAGTTTACCAGCATAATGACTCGGCAGTGCTACTACATTACTACTACTAGTAAACCCTGCATCGTGCGTTGGTTTTTGCAAATGCGGGAGTGTTTGATGGTCAGAATGTAACACAAGTCCCACTAGGTTATTAAAGTCGTGCAGTCTCTATGCCAGGTACCTAAAGTTTTTCCATAACAAAAGTAAACTTATAGTAGTATTTAACCCGAATCTAGGTCTAGTGCCATTAATCAGCCATAGCCTAGGTACATGCAGCCATACCTTTCCGCCATAGGATTCGAGCATTTCCCCATTGCACCGCCTAGGGCGGAAACGTACATTTTAGGAAGGACTTTACACTGGTGTACAGGAATGTACCGGTGAAACTTACTTTAAATCGCATGAAAGGAGAGGTACACCCTCTTCAAATGTTCAAAGGTTGGTTGAAGT
>KN887753.1:63653-77667 GCA_000934455.1 Apostichopus parvimensis | reverse complement strand
GTAGGGCCGACTACTTTGGTTGAGAGAATTCTCTCCAAGTGAAATATGAGGCAGGACTCATGACTAGTTACAAAAACTGTCACATTGTCAAAAGAGACAAATACTGCATCAATGGGCTTAGAAATTGACTGTTCAAAGTGATCTGTTTTCTTATACAGGTGTTGAAAGAGAGCAGTTTGTTGGGAAAGACAGGTCGCTCAGATATGTGACAAATAATTTTATAGCATGATGGGGTACACTTCTCGTGTTAGTGAATATCTTCACTGAATTACATTACAATGCGGCTGACTTATCTGAGTGGTTTCATTCTTGGAAAAATGTGTGACGCAGTTAAAAACTAGTTTCATTACTCAGAATAATAATAAAATTAATCATAAAACTGTTAGCAAACTTCTCATCCACTGAAGAGCCTGTGTGAAAGGTTACAGTATGTAAAAGTCAGTGGGCCTGACGTTTCGATCCTAGCAGGATCTTCTTCACAGGCTGAATGACTAGTAACAGAAACTACACGGTTTCAATACTCAAAATCTTAAACATTTCCTCTTCTCTATTCCTTTTTATCAGATTACTACAACTTAAAAAAAAATTATGTTCGGGAGGGGTAGAGTTTAAAAGTTATTGTATTGAAGCATTAACTTGATATATCAGAAGAATCCTGAGTTTCCAAGGGTATGACAGAGACTAGGGTTGTAAATGTACTGTATAATAAATACAAATAATACAGTCAGTAGAAACAAAATGCTAAGCTCAATTTCTCTCTCAGTGATGTTTTTCTTTACTGTCGACAAATACACCGACAAAAATGCAATGTTTTCTGGAGCCGACATCACAAATGTTGTCATAGTCCAATCAGTATTTCACTATTTACAGAGCGCAGCGGACTGGGCTAGAGCCCAGCGCTTTAAAGACTCGTAGAAGTTATTTACAGCGAGAGACAGAACTTCAGAGACTAACGTTACTGCAGAAAAACAATCACACGCTGAGCGTTTGTTCACCATTTTTATTTCTCTTCATACTGTCATCTAGGAGAAGACATAATGCAGATGTGGGGAGAGATTGGGGGCAGCCATTCTTGCTGAAAGGCACATGGAATAAATTCTGGGGAATTCTTCAGAATCTGATAATAAATTGGATATATCTAGCTCTTACAAGATATCCCTCTTTCCCTCCCTCCACCCCCCCCTTCACTTATCAGTGGTAGGACTTACGTTCATCAAAAAACTTTTGTTTCCGACTGCTTTTCAATACAGTGTCAATTTCCTGAGCTGGTTATGAAACGTTTTGCAGTAGCATTGACACTTGAGACAGAAAGACATCCTTGAATGTGCTTAATATGAATGAAGAATACATGGTCCACCCATGTGGAATATTCCCATAATTCAATCTATATACCTTTCAGCAACAAAGGAATCGCTTCTTTCGCTATCACGTCAGAGTCAAACTACTATGGAGGTCTCTCAATGGTAACAGTAAACTTTCTGAATCAGAAAAAATACCCCATCCCTTTCCCCACTTATCCAATCCCATACCCCCCTCTTTCAGTCTTGTTTCTTTTCCTGATTTCCAAAAGTGTATCAGACTTTGTTCAAATTGTTCCAATACTTTTTTCCTTTTATATAAATGATAAATAGTTCCCCCCCCCCCTTCAATCACCCAATTGAGTCTTCGATGGTTCGCACTACAGTGAAAACCTTAACAATAGCATGTGGGGGGAAAGATTTAAAAAAGTCAAGAGATGTTACTAAAGGAAAGAAGATGTTGTCTTCCATCAGGACTACCTGTTACCTGAGGACTCCATGGTAATTTGACTGTGACGACATACATGTACATTTTATGCAGTTACGTTTTCTGTCTTGGCGTCTCCGGGAAAGTTGCCATTTTTAGAATTGAGGATTTTGACTTACCTTGCCGTATCGTTCATCATCACAAACCTCAATTATAAATATTAACGATGCATCAAAACCAGCCAAAATGCTTTGTACAAGTTTTTAAAGGAGCAATCTTGACAACTGCAAACAGTTTTCAATAAGATTTTTTTAAAGTTCACACATCACCCCTTTGAAAAGATGAAGATATGGCATTTCTATACTGCAAATTGACAATCTAATTTTCTTTGCTTGACATTTATATACAACACTGCTTGCACTCAAGCTGACTAGACCGATTAAATATGGAAAGTTCTTGAAAATCTAACCCAAGTGTGTGAAACCTGGTTACTATGGAAACGAGAGTTATTCTAAAACTTATCTGCTGTTCACTTCTGAAAAAACCTCTCAAAAAGTGATACATTTAAACTATTCAATATCCAATAAAAGTTTGGACCAAAGAAAACTAACAGAACAGCATGAAGATACTGACCATGTTCAGTTAAAAACTTTGAGAAGAAATCAAGCCTAGACAGAAAGATTTTCATTCATTCCATCTGTAGAGTAATTTCATTACCACACCACGTTTTAATGCAGTTCTTTAGTATTTCTCATCTGTAAATGCCTGACCTATTTACCATTCTTTTTTTATTTACTCACTTCTCTTGGCAAATATGGATTGTCTCCTCTATCACAATGCAGATATGCTCTTTGAAAATATCATACAAAACACCTTGACTGGATGTGTGATGGCAAAACATGATGAACAGAAGTAATTTGCAACGAATCAAACAACTTGTGTCAAATTTTACAAATGTCCAAACTCGGTTGCTTTTCCCACGCTTTACATTCCAAAGACTAGCATTTAGAGTTAATACATTAGCTACATATCAACCTTTTTTCCTTCTTGGTGGGGAGGATAGGGAGGGGTAGGTGTGGCGTGGATGGGAGAAAGATCGGGTGTTGGACAGGAAGTAGGTGTTGGGGCTGTTATTTTTCACAACGCAGCAGCTCTCAGATGGGCACAGCAAATTTGAAGTACATCTACAAACCAAGCTGCAATCCCCACCCCCCTCCCCTTTGTTCACTTGACAGATAGTACCCTACATTATTTAATTGGCACAAAAATTTCACAATACAGGGCATGAAAAAGACCACTTAATTCCCTTTGCAATGTAATGTACATCAAATCGTGGTTTGAATTGTCTTACTTTCATGTTCGAAAGGTCCAGATATGGAAAAAAAGTATGTCGTGTTTTAGCCAACGTCCATCTTTTCTTTGTTGTACTGGAAAACACCAATCTAGAACCTAACCGCAACCTCTGGATATTTGTTTGAATTTCACACAAGTTATTTGACTTAAACAAAATCGTATTTGAAAACAAAGTGAAAAGAACGAGCAAGGGGAAACCTGCTTCAAGTGAAAGAATTGAAACAGTCTGATAATGTGTCTCTCACTCCAGGCTTGAGATATTGACTCTCTTCAAGTCCAAAAATATAGAACATCGCTGTTGATAAGGAGCGACTTTGAAAACGTTTGATTCAAGAGATAATTTCCTTGACTTGTGCATAGATCAAATATTGTCATATCCAACACCAACTCTTGATACAACGTACAAGAAATCAAAACTACAGCTTTTGTATATACTAGTTTAAAACCTATCCTCCCCCTCCCCCCCCCACCCTCCCCACCAATGAAACAAAAAACATCTACCCAACTATATTTAAGTTGCTAGTCACTTGTTCATACATTTACATATTGAAATAACTCCATGTAAATTCAATCTTCCCTTAAGCCCCAACTCTAACCCCTTCCCACCCTTCTGTAGTGAAGACCATAAACACCAATCAAAGACTGACAAATTTTCTTCCGGATCAGTTTGCAATAAGTTCTTTCTCCATAGTGTCTTGCAATTGCCAAAATTTCATCAAACTTTTCTGTAAGCTCACAACCAATATATTCATTCATCTCATCCTGTTAAAAGAGATCCCATGGATCATACCTAAAACTCAAACCTGTAGACATTTCCAAGCCGCTAAACCTAGACAAGAACATCCGTCTGGTGTTTTAACTAACCAATCAAAATTGATTTCCTTAAGATAAACCCACCACCATAAATTTTTTTAATGACATGATTAATTCTGACCTTATGCACAAGTCATGGTTTACCCCAAAATACATTCTCTTTTGTAAAACACAGCTGGAATCACCTCTTTCTTCATCAGAGACTGGTTTTGTGATTGAGATCACAACCAAAGGTTGTTGATTACAACTTCGACTTGAACCAAGCTTCCCCTTGTAACAGTATCAAAGAAAGTGTGCAATACAAAGGTCATCTCCATTACGTTACAATCTTTGTACCAAAGCCATTGTCTTCAGAAAGTGTTTCCACCCTTGCAGCAAAGTGTATTACCATCTGTCAACATGGTTAGTTATCTGAACACACTATTTACAAATAACATACAAATGCCATGTTAAGTTTGACTTTATCCCTACTGAATGTCGAAGCAGGCTTCAGGGTTTGATTCAGGAAACAATTGAAGTCGTTTTCACATTTTGTGTAGCAAAACAACCCAAAAGACAGACACTACGTACAAAAGATGCGTCGTGTAGCAGATTTGTCACAGTTATGATAATTTTTGGCAGAGCAATCTGCTATGAAATGGCAGATAAATTTCTCCTGTGTTTTGTTGTTTTTCTTTTTTTTGCATTTTTGTAATTTCTATCATTCGAACAACAGACCTGTCTATGGCAAGCCAATTGCCCAATAAATCGAAAATCTTAAGTTTTTTGAATGATAAACCCGGAGCATCGACCAACAAACCGGGCTTTACGATTTATTGGGCATTTGGCTTGCCATAGGTGTCTGTCAACCTTTCTTTACTATGTAGAAATGTTGGTAAGAAAATGCTTGTTTTTACTAATTTGCTCTACAAAAATTCCAATAAAATGACAAAACATTTTACAAAAACTTTCCATCATTTTTATATTCTTCATGTGGCCTTTTTCTATGAATAGAGAATGTGCTTAAGTGTAGTACTATCGATGTTGTGCAGACAGCATCTTCACACGATACTGCAAGATGAATGCAACACTGAAGGCTGCATTAACATAGTTACTGTTCAATGTCTTTCCACTGAACGCTCTTACTAAGGCTTTGACACTACTGGACGTTTTTGGACAAAAATTCAAAAGTTCTTATCTTCCTAGATAGCACAGATATATTTGTTATCGGACTATCCTATGATCATTGTACCTATTTAAAGTTCGTAAAATGCTACCAAAGTGCTAACAAATTTCCACCGTCCTCCTTTTTCATCATATTTGCCAAAACTTACAATCGAAGCAAAAGTGAGTAATGAGTCAAATTTAATAACTAAAATTTTCACTATGGAAAATGAAGTTATGAGCTATTAGATTTTTATCTACATAATTACACTTTTGACATGCTATCAGCTATCGGGCCTCTGAAGTCAACTATACAAACTATTCTTCCACTTTTAACGATAAAAAATGTTTTGTTCAAGATCAAAGACACTGAAACCTTTGGTGAACCAAATAACTGAACACTACTGCTCTGTAAATATTTCAATCCTCAACCTATAGACTTCTAGAATATCGATAAATTATATTTTACCTCCTCCTTACTAAAGCCCATTTACAACCATTGAAGAAGCAGTTTTTGCCCTCAAAATTTTTCTTTCCACCCAGTTACAAAATTCTACAACCAGCATGTGTGCCAAAGCCTAGTAAGAGCTCCAGTTATTTAATAAAATCGTAGATTAGTTAACAAATCGAAAAAAGTTACGTCGAGATTGACCTGTTGTTTGCACATCTTCTTTGATACTGTTATTTGTATAAAAGACAAAAGATTACTTACTGCTGGTTGAAGGTCCCTGGACTGACTGTCTACTCGTTCCTGGTTGATTTAACACTGCTTGACCCTGCATCCCCTGATTGACTGAAACCTGCCCTCTAGAGGCTACGTTCCCTACCGTCGTTCCTTGGTAACCTACTGGCATATGCTGCGTGCTTTGAACATTTTGCATTTGGGAAAAGTCTGTAGAGAAAATTAAAAAAGGGGAATAACACAGTGCCTCCTTAAAAAAAAAAAGTGTCTTTTCTATGAAAACACACTTATTATCCCCTGTAGGACCTCACGCGAGGTAAAGGGGTTAAACTCCTTTTTGACTTTATTGCATTTCATTCCTTCTAAGTCGAAAATCCTTGTTTTGTATATATACGTACTATATTTGAGGGCTCAATTTATGAGGACTGTCCAGTGGCCGGAACTATACTTGTGGTCGTCTAAGCGACGAGAACTCGTTCATTACACAATGCCTCTCCTTTCCTTTGGAGAGCAATGGTTGGTGTTTTTCTGAGGTATTGTTATGCAAGCTAGAGGTGTGGCAAAGTGTGAAATAGCAAGCTGCTTTCACATCAGTCCTCCTACAGCTTTGGCATCAAACCCTATGGTAAAATTGTAGATACCTTTCCATTCTGACAACATGCTGGTACTATTGTAACTTTAAACAGCCCACCTACAACCATACACAGCAATTACAGATTACATAAGACAAGTCTATCATAGCATAAATGGTTTACGGTAAAAATGTGATATCAGTAATTGGGACTTTTCACCCAAGAAATTTACTCTTCTATTAAGGGGTTCATTATTTATTTTGTTTTTTTAAGGAGGGGTGAGCGTGGTGTGATGATTGGAAAGGGAAGGTTGGTCAACTGATTGTGTATATGGGAGGGACATTGAAACAGTGGGCAGTTATTTTGAAGGGGGAAAAGAGGGGGAAAGGAGGGTGAGATGAGAGTCAGAGAAGGAGTGAGAGGGGTGTGAAAGGGGGAGAGGAGGGAAAGTGGTAAAGTGAGCTGCAGTCTACTTACTTCCTGAAGGTTGAGATTGTTGGAATGATTGCTGATGACCTGTCTGTGGAATGTATCTAACTCTTTGCCTCTGTGACGCCTGCAGACGTGACCCAACAGGCCTCCCTCTCGCCCTCGCCCTTTGCTGAGCAAATCTCTGCATTCTTTGGTTGATGGGTAATGCCGCCCTTTGCTGATGTGACTGTATAGTACCCTGCATTGATTGCTGTACATTTGGCAAGTACTGATTGTGAGGATGAAGCTGTTGTTGTTGTTGATGCTGCTGCTGTTGGTCTGGGGGTAACTGTTGTAAATGTCTCTGTTGTTGTTGTTGTTGGAGTTGTGTTTGTAAGGCTTGTTGTTCCTGTAGTTGTTGGACCGGGTCCTCCTGCTGTGGTAGCATTTGATCATCTTGAGATGTTTCTCCCTGTTCCTGCAATCTCTCTTCGGCGTCGTCGGATGGTATTATCGTTACACTATCTTCCGGTTCTTCCTTAACATTAGCCTCTAGTTCTGTTCATGAAAGGAAATGGCAGGTTTGAAAACTATTTGGGAGGACTTTAACTACATCGGTGAGATAACTCTTTGCACAATGCTAAATATTTGCATACTTGCAACCATTTTTACAAAGCCTGATTACTGATCAGCTGTGTTAATAATTGTCATGTCATGTCATCACAATATGCTAACTAAGCTTGCACGGTTTCATGAAAACTAAAACCAGTTTACCGTGCAAGCCTAATGCTAACAGATGTACAGTTCATGGTGTTTGGACTTGCTTCTTAAAGCAAAGCCGTACCAACTCCATTGGCCTTTGACAATCACATGGAAGCATTAAACTTGCGTTAAGTGAATTCAATTCACTCCTAGACCTTTTTTTACTGATTTGTTTGTAAAACTGAAGGCTCCAGATTTAGTGATGGGTCACTCCATGTCAATCAACTATCACATCTGAACATGGTTCTTAAGGTGGAATATCTCGTTGGAAGTTACACCGAAGGAGTAGAAAAAAAATGGCTGGGGACGTCCAACCAATGACTTCACGAATGTCCAACAAGTTCACGTGTTCTACATATACGCCTATTAAGCCTAATCTTAATTAAAAGGGTTTATAATAGAAAGTTCTTAATTCTTCATTCAAACTCTCTCAGCCCCATTTAAAAACATTTTCTATCAACTCCACGCCCCTCTCCAGTAAAACAAAGAACCTACCAGCAATTGAGAATATCATTTCGTGTTCGTGTTGGTCGGATTCATCTTCGTCTTTAGTCTGTTCTGTGTTCTCCTGGGAGAGTTCGGGCATGTCCGTCTGAAGATCCAGTTCCAGGACTGGGTCTTCCTGCTGCTCCTGCACCCCATCGTCGCCCATCTCTTCGATTATGTCCTCGGATTCGTCTTTGATGATAGGAGGAATCTGCTCATCTTCCTTTAAGGCTGGTTCAAAGAAAGAATCATGTGAACAGCTGAGCAAATAGAGACGACTTCAGACCATGTGATTTAAACCTGCTTTTTTCACAGTACAGTTTTTTCACAATCTACAGTAATTCAAGCAGTACGTCTTTCCTGTTTGCACAGGGTGGTATAGTTATATATTCTAGGATTCCTTACCATGTTTGACCGCAAGACGACCTCAGCAATAAACCCATTTAGAAGACTTTGCAATAACCAATCACTCACCAATGGTTGAATGAGCCAACAGAAAAAAACCACTGCCAAAAAATTATCACAAATTTGGTAGCAACTTGGGTTTATTTAATGCTACTACTTTTTGAGGCCCATATACATTGGAGTTGTTTGGGGTTTTCTTGGGTGGGGGGGGGGGGTCTTTTAATTTCAGTCATGCTTGAGAGCTAACCTTTTTATAGCAAAACAATTGTCGGTTCCTTTCTCAAATTTAATTGATGAGGTAGTAACTAAGTATGATGTTTCATGTGTTCACATTAGCAAAACTCACCAACATTTTCTTCAGTACTACTGTTTAAAGGCAGTTCACCAGTGTCGTACGGTTCCCAGTCACCGGTTTCCGATTCTTCCTCAAAGTGATCGTCCAAATCAGGATAGGAGGTAGAATAGCCGGTCAGGTAGACAACATCTGCAAATTAAAAATTAGGGTACATGTCAATGACAGATGATGCTGGGGGAAAAAAATGATAGATGATGTTAATGACAGATGATGCCGGGGGGGGGGGATCAGACAGATGATGCAGGAAAAAAATTCACAACGTTGGGAATGAAAAAGTACAGTACATTCTAGAATCTGACTGGTTCATTAGCAAACTGTACACTCCTTTGTGTATAGACCAATGTTACTTTCTGTTGTCTGCATTTATGTAACATAAGGGGGGGGGGGGTAGGCCGTCTTGGAGCAACAGATTATCAATATCAATTTATGCAAGTAACATTTGAAGCCTGAGCAAGTGTCTTCTTTGGTGTGAATGCCTCAAGAGAAATGAGGTGTACCTCTTTAACGTTCCTAAAGATCAATTTGGTTTTTGGAAGGTGATCATATTGGTAGTAAACTTTGTAACTAAGGAAAAAAATGGAAGTATTGGAAGGACTATTGAGGCTGACTGAATATGTTCTTACATTACTTGGGACAACAATCTTTGTTAAAATGAGGGCAGTAGACAATGTCTTTGTCGAATGGAATCTTTGAGACAGCAATCGTACACTGGCAAATCTATCATTGCAATCAGCTGATAACAATTCCAGGCCTGCTGGGAATGATTCTGAGAAACTTGGAAATTGTGCCTGCAGCTCAGACCACTCCCCTCATCCCACTATCCCCATTTCGCTGCAAACATTTTAAACAAGTCACTTACTTGTGCCTTGAACACTGAAGGTGACCTTCTCCCTTGGCATTAGTTTAAGATCAAGGCTCTGTTGGTAGATGACACCATTAGCAAGAGTGCAAAGGAGGTACTCAGATTTTTCGGTCTTCATGATGATGTGGCAAGTAGCTTCTGTTTTCTCTTCAGCAGCTAGTTCGTATACAAAGGAAAGAACGTTTTGAGCCTGAATTAAAAGCTAGGGTTGCTTTCATTTGTTTCATAGGAGGGAAAAGTTCAAACACACCACCTGAAACTAAACAACACAACCTTCTTAATTGCAGTAATACAAACATCTCTGTAGAAGGTACAATTATCCAAAACTCCACTGAAAACAGCAACTAACTATAGATCTGTTATGTCTGAATTTACAACTGTGCTAGACAGTTTACAATTACTATTATGCACACAATGTGGCCAAACAAATATAAATAACACAAAATATGAAAGCAGCTGCTTGTGTTGGGAATAAACTGTTTTACAAGACAAAAACTGCATGACAAACACATTTCTTTTTATTACTATTGCTTAATTATTGTGTTTGTATATAAAGAAAATTTTTTTTCTCAAAAACAAATATCTTTTCCTTCGAGCCTACAAGCCTGCCATAGTGGGCATAGTGAAGGAAAGTCTTATTTGCACATTTGAAATTGTTATGGTCATTATGTAGATAAGCTGCACCATCATAAGATAAGATAAGGAAAAAAATTTAAAAAATTCTTAGCCACATATTGATTTGAAACAAAAAGATGATCTGATGAGATCATGGTTTGACTGTAACAAAGGATATTTTAACCTTTAGTGATATAATGGTGAATAAAAAAATAATAAATTATCATAAATTTTTAGTGAATAAATATGCCATGATTCTTACCAAAGTCTTTCCGACTTTCTAATGACGCCATGGAGAGATGCACCTCATCTCCCATCACCTCTGTATATAACTTTCCTGGCTCGAGGGTCATTCCTGGTACAAGAATTTAAAGAAACAAAGGGTAACAAAATAACAAAAAGAATGAAGCATTTCTGATCTCCATATTTACACCATCTGATTGATGAGAGTCAATTGACAAATATATTAATTAGTACTTGGATAAGACTAATGACTAATGAAGTTTAAACATTTGGAGATCTCTGCCGAAATTGTCTCTGGGAATGCTGATGGGTCATGACTCAGAGAGAATGATTTGATGGTGATAATATAATGCTTGTTGAGTCTGAAAGAGATATTCAACAGAACTCCACTTTCTATCATAGATGTTATATGATTGGTAGCAATTTTTCAATTCTGATAACCTTTATGAAATAATTACACTACATCCTATTCATAACAAATGCAAGGAAGAAAATAAGAAATAGAATAGCATTATGATATGAAAAGATGGCCAAACTACTGTAGACACAAGTTGTACAGATGTACAGCACAAAACCTGTAACATATTTGTTTTTCAGAAGTCTACACAAAAAAGAATACAACTGAGCATAAACCTTACGACTACAAAATATGTATGCTGAATTATTTCCTGTACTTCGTTATTATGAAGGGCAAAAAGGAAGAGCTGAGGTACTGTAATCCATTTAAATTTTAAAATAAGGAGACATATTGCTCGTAGGTAATATTACTTACCCCAAATCATTTTGGTAATTGTTGCAATGTCCAATTCACTAAAGCTGATGTACTTTTCTGAAAAATAAATAGGGAAGGCAAAATATGTGTCAATAGGTAAAAAAAAACCTTAAAGGACTAGGCCTATCACTATACCATATCAGGTCACACAATGAAAAAATTTTGTTTGTAATGGGAAAGCACACTATGATTGATGCTAAAAAAACTGAATTTACTACAACTGATGAGAAAATTTCGACTGAATTTAGTAATTTACTCAACTCCAGGTACAGTAAGTTTTTGGAGATCATTTAGTTTTACACCACATTAGAATATAGCCTAGGCCTAGATTAGCTTAACTTAATCATGCAGCTGCTGCAACTTAAACGGTCAGTCTAACATTCGCAATTTTATTTCATATGTTGTTAATTGAATATAAGGTAGGCATGGGTTATAGGCAATGCAATGCATTTGAATAATTTGTACCATGTGTGGGTAACAAAGCTTAATGAAATGGCCTAATGCACTATTGTCCAGTGTGGTATGTCGACTTTTCTCCTCAGGCCTCTGTGATATTTGACATTCCAGAAATTATTTGTAAGATTTGTTCACTTAGTTCAGTGATTTTAACTTGTTAGAATAGGACTAGACTAGAAATTGTTGAATTGTAACGTCGTAACTCCACTTAGGCACGCAGGCAGCCAATCCAAATTTTGTGTTAGGCTAGTAACATGCATTATCCTACATGTTGAAAAATATGCTAACGCTAGGCTTTTACAAGTAGCAATGCCCTGAACAAAGGGAGTTGTCCAACATCTGTTAGTCTTTCTCCGATTTAAATTAATATATTTCAAAATCAAGAACGCGTAGGATAATATACCAACCGTGCGTATCAAAATCTGATGGATTCCCGTCATTCAGCTGCTAAAATTGAGGTTCGAATGTAGAAACGCATAAAAAATCTGCCTCATTACCGCCCAGATGCCCCTAAAAATGGTTGACATCCGGGAACTGCTAACATGACGTAGCTTTTGCATGTGACGTCACTCCAGGGGCACTGCCTTATTTCAAACAAGTGTTATCAGCACTGCGCTGAATTGAGACTGAAGCGAGAGCATGGGTTAAAGAGAATGACTCGTTCTTTCCATTTAAGTAGACTCCCGATTCATTTATATCATCGAAATTAACTATGCTTATGGCGTATTTTTATGGAGCTTTTTTTGTTATGTAAGGTGGCTTAGATGCAAAATGGTGCCATCTTTGGCAAAGCTTTAAACTGGTCATATATGTTGAGAAATTCTCATTCTTTAGTGAATGTTTCTTAATTTTGACTATCGTTTGTTCAAAATATTCATTTTTTTGTAGACAGTTTGCATTGGCATAAACCACCACAATGATTTACTCTATAGCATCCTACAAAAAAATAATTCCAAAGAGTTAAACATAAGTTAAAAGTATACAGTGTCATGTTTGCGTGTAGCATATTTATTTTTTTTAAAGTACAGTATGTCATACGCAAACTGGCAATAAGAAATATGCAAGAAGTGAACGTGTAATACTTTCTCTGTTTTCGAGTCTTGATTTTTGCTAATTGATCTATGACCTCATGAAAATCCATCTTCTTGGTGTACTTATGTTCAATTGAGAGAAAGACTTGTCTGACTCATGGTCGAACGAAGTATTTCTTCTTGCACACGATGCAACCGAAGCACAGACAGTCAAAAAGAATCTTGAACACGGTGGCAGGTTTGCCAAAGATAGTTTGTGGGCAAAACATTAGAAATAATGAGAATCGGGGGCCCTTGTCCAAGTGGCCATATACCGCCCCCTCATTAACGGTACCTGAGCGGCCGCCTGCCCCTCATATTTTTAGGGTATGGTATGGCACCCCTCTAAGTGGTAACAGGGCGAACCGCCCCTCCCCCGTCGCCCGCTTTAGTACGCCACTGGCCCACTGGGTAACTAATTTTAAAGTGATTTCGTTGATCCTCCCCTTTAATAGTTAGGGTTAGAATATATACGCGTATATATTAGCAGCCAATCAGAAAAAAAAAAAGTTTAGTTTAGTTTAGAGACCCAAGGATCAGGAAGCCTTACAGTATAGCTTATTTGAGACATTATCCGTGTTAGATCGTGGATGAATACCGGCTTAATATCAAGCCTTCTCTTTTCGATAAGTACGGTTCAGAGGATAACGAGGCAGTGGTGTGAATTCGCTCCCATTCCTGCTCCCGGGACTGACATTTAACGTTGATACCCATCCGACGGACGAAAGTGTATGCCCCAGCATCTGATCACTTTCTCAAATACTGAGGTAGGCAAAGGCACCCCATTCGACAGTCACTGCAGTGCAGCCATGACGAACGAAGGTTTTTCGAATCAAGTGGAGAAACAAACCCCTTTTCCCAACGTATCAATTCGAATATACACGCGTACAGGGGCGTCAATCCGATTTGAAACGGGGGGGGGGGGGGCATAATCGATTCGAGTATTCCGGCCGTAAGTACTATCTAAGCGGAGCGCCACCATCGGTTGGCGCGCAGCGTAACAAGAAAATTTCAGATTTCAATACCTGCCAGATCGCTGGAGATGGCACTTGCCAGGCTGGATAGCAGCCATCTATAAGTTGGGTGATTTCGGGAGAAAAATACAAATTCGTCACTCAGGAAATCTGCAATAAAGTTCATGCGACCTTAATTTTTGGTGGATTATTTCTTTTATTAGTTATTCCAATTGACATTAACATTAGAACCCAGTGCAAGTTGACAAATGATGCGGCGAACTGGAACCCCAGCCCCATTTTGCCCTATGTTTCAGGATAGAATACCCCTCATTT
>KN887753.1:45440-60743 GCA_000934455.1 Apostichopus parvimensis | reverse complement strand
GTCCCCCCGTCCCCCCCCCCTCCCTGGATTGACGCCCATGCACGCGTACATAATCAGCCAACCAAATTTATCACCTTGAATGTGAGATCTTGATGAAACTTATCAAATTTTCGAGTTGGATACCTGTAAACTCAAGTCGTAACTTCGTTTCACCGTTTCTCATTAACCACCCTAGTTTCAAACCACCCTAGTGGCTCTCCCCCCCCCCTCCCCGAGTCAGGCTTCGATTTTGTGAAACAATGTATGGACTTAGTTGCAACGCTGTCAACCCACTATAGTCCAAACAACCTGTCTACCAATTCAGCCTACATTAATTAAACCTTAATAACATATATTTACATTGCTATAGGGCTTCCTGTAGTTAACTCAGAGGTATGGGCATCAGACAGCAAGCCGATTAGGAAGGATTCTGGGGAGGGGTGGATTTCCTAGGAGTCCGTTTGGGATAGCTCTTAGAATTACGAGTTTGCGCACGCGTTAAAAGGGTTGCTTGTAAATCGTTACAACCTGCCTATCAATTTGATAATGAAATGAAATAAGTCATTGTACGTTTAGCTCTAGCATACCCTTTTCCAGTGAATGCGGCTCAGATTTTCCATAATTTCGAAAATGGTGTAATTTAGAAAGGCATTTTTTCTTGCACAATTTCGAAGTTTTCATTGTTTTCTCAGTTGATATAATACGCTGTTTTAGTACATATTTTTAATGAAATGCACAAATTGAGGTACTTAAAACTGTACAATTCTTATCAAATCCGATGAATTATCCTCTGTTGATTGACTTGATTCCATACTTTGCAAGAGTGATTCCGGTTGGCAATGATCAACAACGCATGAACTATATAGTTGGTAAAGTAGTACAGTGACCCCAAGACGATTTTACTTGAGAAAAGCAGACGCATTGTCGAGATAATAAAGTTCTTCAATTTTGGGAGAAGCAACTCTATTAAAAATGGCGTCTCATCCAGGAGCACTTGTGAATAAGAAGAAGAAGGATTTTGTCAATATGCCAGCACCACTTGGTTATGTTCCTGGACTTGGTAGAGGGTAAGAGAAATCTAGTGATGAGAATATTTTGTCGTGGAACCGGCTCGTGTGCTATATTCTGTAGTGAAACCGGCTCATGTGCTATCTGATGGTACAAGTATCTGTGTATCACTCCATTCATTAGTAAGCTAACTTAGGCTAATTTAATTGATAATTAAACACTTAATGAAACATTGTTTTTCATCTCCCTATTACCCCACTTAATAAAGCACAGATAGATATCATAATCAGGTAGTAAAAGTTAGAAAAGAATGTGTTTAGGTTTAGGCCTAGGCCTGCATTATTTTCAGTAACCCAGATCACACCGTTAGATGCAAAGAAACATAGACTCTACTAGCCTAAATGAGTATGACCAGCATCACTGTTTCAAGCCCTAACCTTACCCTCCATGTTTCCCATTCCCATCATTGAAATAGAAATATCAGGCAAATAGAAACAGTCCATAGCCTAGTTCAATTAATTAGTCAAGTGCTAATGAGTTAAGGAACTTTTCTTTGCACATCATATAAATATATATAAGCTACTTTCCATTGGACCAAAATCAGTCTTGATAGCTTTTATATTCAATTGCTTCGTCAGAAACATTTAAACAGTGTATTTCAGTGAACCAACCACTTTGTTTTTGTGAGTACTAAATAGAAAGAAAATTATATATAATCAAAAACTTTGGTACTAATTTAAAATGCGTACGTACCATTCAGTTCTTAAGTCATAAAATTAATTAATTCCAGCGAATCATTCACGCGGCGCACCTATTCACTGACTGTTATTCTATTGATTTGCGAGCACACACGTTCAGCCGGATTATACAGTTGTTATTCTGCCGATTCGAAGTAAGCTTTCCCATTCATATGGTACGGATTCTAAATTTAGGCCAAAACTTTTGCAAGGAAATTTGAATCTACCTTCCGTATTGTTTAATGCATGTTTAGAGGAAGTAGAGAAACACATACAATAGATCTATATGTTGTATAAATTCTTTCCATTTCTCCTTTACAGAGCTACTGGATTTACTACTCGTTCAGATATTGGTCCAGCCAGGGAAGCAAATGACATCAGGTACATGATCTTTGTCAAAACTGCAACATTTTACGTTTCCAATTGCTTCTGAAAAAGGTTACCATATCTTTTTTTTCTTGAAGCTAGCATTTTTCTTTCTGATAACAAAAATGTAGGTGGATCCTATTCAGGGAGTTAATCAGACTTTACCAATCATTTTCCATCTTTTAAATAATTGTAAATTGTTATCGTATCTTTTGAACTACCCCAAGTGATGATAATTCAAAAGAGTAAAGTGTTCATCTGACCTCAACCTCCTTTTATAAAATTCTCAGCCTTAGCTTCTAGTAAAGCTAATTTTAGACGTAAACAGTTGCTGGAGGTTTGTTACCTTCAAGTAGAGATTTCACAAGTTGGCTTGCCTGAAATATAGAATAATATATGTTAATATCGTACCCATGGAAAGATTCTGTAGTGCTTTTGAAGTTTCAAGAAGGCAATAACGAGCAAAGCTAGTTATAGCAGAGTGTATACTATTGTCTTGAAGTGTCTCGGAGTCTATTCTGAAATATGTTCGTCATCGATGATTAGGATTTCAGTGCAATTTTTCAAGAATTATTTAGGCACTGCTAAGTGTTTGTTGAGGTCCATGTCTTTCTAACAAAAGAGCAAAAGTAATATTTTTATTATGTTTTGTTTGTTTGCAGTGATGACAGACATCCCATCCCAAAGAAGAAAAAGAAGGACGATGACGATAGCGATGAGGAAGATTTAAATGAATCTAACTACGACGAGGTAAGAGCAAACAAGAAGGATCATGTTGAAAATATTGTCTCAGAATATTACCCTATTTGTGTAAGGGTGTTAGCCACTGAAAATAAAAGTTTATTCTTGATCAGAGAACTCTGGGTTTGGTGTGAAGACCAAACACAGAGCAAGACTCATAAAAAAATGGAAAACTCAACTGGATTGGATCAAAAGAAATTATAATTTTGAATAACAAACAATATACAGCTGATCTGGGCCCAGTCAGAGAATTAAATAAAATAACTTACAGTCATGAGGTGCGCACCCAAATGTTAATATAAATACACTTAATTTAAAAGTCTGTTCTGGTGAGTTGGCCTGCTGGTGACATCAATTATTCCATGACATCAGATCTTCCACGACATCAGATCTTCCACGACATCAGTATAGTTGAACACAATAAATGGTATTATGAATGTCCGATCCCAACATAATAATATCTGTTAATTTATAAGCATAAATGCTCCCAACTTGCCAAGTATGCTAAGTGTAAATTCTAATTCAATATATATTATCAGATATGTTACCCAACGTTTAAATCCCTTCAGGGAATAATTTATCCACATTGCATCAATGCTGTGCAAAACTGAAAAAAAATGCTATATACAGATACAAAGTTTTAAAGTTTGTTTTCATACACAGGAACCATAGTATTTAACAAGAGGAAGTGAAAACTGCCTTCAAAGTTTCTACACAAAGTTTGAATGCTATGTTATTCCCTGCCCTTGAAGCCCCCAAAGCAGCATGTACAGTAATTAACTCTCTGAGATATTTACCCATAATCAAACTTTAAAAAGTTGGGTGCATTTCAGTCCACATTGTAAGCTGCACTCCCGTCCCTCCCCCCCCCGCCACACCAGCCACTTCCTTCCCACGCTGTCCACCTCCATAGACTATCCAAGTAAGAAACTCAACAAGTTCAGCATGCTCAATATTTCTTATTGTACTTCTAAATTCAGTCATAATGAATATAAACTTTTTTCTGAAGTTTTATCAACCTCAAATCTGGGCTTGACCTGTTAGATATGCAGGCCACACCCAGCTACATATGTTACATCCCTATCTTGATATTAAAGACATTTACCATTCTAGTGAAGTGCAACACTGGGATTTTTTTTCTTAAAATAAATGGTAATTAATACATTACCTCTTTCAGCTTCAACCAAACATCTCTGAATAACAGCCGATTAATTTCAATCTTCTTCTGTCAAAATATGAAACAAATAAAATCGTTAGAATGTCCTACTTCCCTATGTATACATAGCCAATCAGCCTATTACGGTCGACGAATTTCTCCCATCTCTGTTGACAGTTTGAAGGATACGGAGGCAGTCTCTTCTCATCTGGACCTTACGACAAAGACGATGAAGAAGCAGATGAGGTCTATGAGGCCATCGATAAGAGGATGGATGAGAAGAGGAAAGAGAGAAGGTACAAAAAGTTGAACTGGTGGAGCTCGTTTTTGGCAAAGCTCAATATTTACATCTATACGTTTTTTTACGCTTTTTTATACGCTTTTTTGAAATGTTTGCACATTTTCCAGTTTCTATTGTTTATACATGTTTTTCTTCTCTCGTTACTCTTCTGCTCTTATCCACCTCGCAGAGAGAAGAGATTGCAACAAGAGTTGGAACTTTATCGTCAGTTGAGGCCAAAGATCCAGCAACAGTTTTCTGACTTGAAGGTAAATCTCTGCCCTATTTTCTGTGTTTCCCCTTAATCCTTGTTAATAATCCTTAATCCCTTTTAATCCTTAATTCCTGTCAATCCTTCTTCATATATAGTCCTGCAAATACACATCAAATTTGAACAAAAGCTTGAAATATGGCTTTAACAGCCTGGTATTCAAAGGTGGAGGTTGCAATCATTGTTAGAGGGTCAGAGGGTTTGCATAATATTCTTATGCAAATAGAAACTGCTGATATTTGTGGGGGGAAAAAGTGGAAATGTCTGGCACATAAATGACTTCAAAATTTGAAGGAAAAAAAATAGAACACCATTGTGCCACTAAGCACCAAATGGTAATAACTCCTCCCCCTGGGATGGCTTTCCCCACCGTCAGCCGGCCTTCCCCCGGGCCACAACATCGGCCACTTGAGGGTCGCCAAGCTGATGAAGGTGATAATTGGGGTCTTATTTGTTCGGTCTGTATGTAATTAATATTGCTCATTTGAAATTATCGTGGTCGCAGAATAATGTTTGGCATCTCTTTCCTTTTGTTTTCTTAAAGAGAGGATTATCTGATGTAACCGAGGACGATTGGAACAGCATTCCAGAGGTTGGTGATGCTCGAAATAAGCACCAAAGAAATCCCAAAGCAGACAAGTAAGTTATTCAAACTTTCAAAAGTTACCATTTAAGGCAGTGGTTATCAAAGTGGTCCCTGCCGCCCCCCTGGGGGCGTTGGGAAGTCTCAGGGTGGCGCTACAGGATACACGGGGAGTAGGGTGGCATTTGCACTGATTTGGGGGTCCCTGACGATAACGAAACAACACTGTAGCGATTTAGGGCACAATAAGGCATCCAGGGGGTCTGGGAACCCAAAAAATAACTATTGTTGAGAGAAAATTCATCATCTATATTTTAATTTCTATATGCATATCTTCGGACAGTCTGATTGCTTGCTTGAGTAGCCGACTATGAACGGTAGGTCGAGGGGAGGGGGTACGGGAAGGGGAAGGGAGGGGGGCATTGGGACAGTTAAAGATGGTCGAAGGGGGCGGTCGTCTAAAAAAGTTTGAGAACCACTGATTTAGGGTAACGTTGGAGTTGTTTTTTTTCAGGTAGCTGTTTTCATTCCAACAATAATATTTCTTTCTTTATTAAGCAATCGCCATTATAATAACATACTGAGAGTGTTCCCTCTTAATCAAATCAATGAGCAGCAGCAAGGAACCATGAAATGTTTTCATTCTGGTTCTTTTTTTTATTAAGCAATCACCATTATAATTTAGATGATCAAACTTCATCATTTTACATTGTGATTACCGCAGACCGTTTCAGAGAAGTGCGTTACACAGCTTTTGATTAAAACCTGTCTCTTCCAATTTCTTGTAGGATTACACCAGTTCCGGACAGTTTTTTAGCCAAGCATGCAATGACACAGGAAACTGTGTCTGCCTTAGATCCTTTACAACAGGTAAAAAAAAACACAGACCGTTTCTTTATTTGTAAAGCTTTTTCCAGGGGATGTTTGGTCAGAATTTGAATCATAATTACACTCCTTTCTGAGCAGAGTTATACACAGGAAGTTTAGTATTGCTTTATAATAAAAAGTTAATTTAATAATTTAAATAATTTGTAAAATTTCCCTCCCGC
Organism: Apostichopus parvimensis; assembly: GCA_000934455.1. NCBI lineage: Eukaryota > Metazoa > Echinodermata > Holothuroidea > Aspidochirotida > Stichopodidae > Apostichopus > Apostichopus parvimensis. Next base: position 54,573 of record KN887753.1, on the reverse strand, counting down.
CCCCCAAATCTAGTTTTGTGATTTCTAGAATGTTTAGTTTTCCAAGTTTGTCAATGAAGGACACAATCAATCTTCTCACAAAAGTGTATTGAGTATTTATTTCTACAGCTAAAACAAGAAAGTATCTGAACAACCGAACATAAAATAACAGCTTGGGAAGAATATTTACATATTTTGTGCCCTAGTATAGTCGTCCATGCAAAAATGGCTTAAGTGGGGCAGGGGATAGGGGGATGGAGAGGGCAACTAGTTGCTGAAATATATTCATTTCTGTCATAGCCTACTTGTTCTGTGTTCCGTGACTCAAATTTTCATGATGATAGAACTTTCTGCTGCAGACCTCAGCATTAATAGCAGTGTAAGAGGCTTTATTACAGTAAGGAGGATCGTAAGTTGCATCACATTTCATTCTTTCCTGCCAGAAATTTGGAGGCCTCTCAACACCTTTCGGTGGCGGGACTACGACGTCTACGGGCGAATACGATTTAAGGAAGATCGGAGAAGCCAGAAATACTTTGATGGACGTTAAACTGAATCAGGTGAGAAATGATTTAATCTATAAGGTATTGAAAAGCCATGTGACTTTCAAATCATCCAAATTAGTTCATTGTGACAGTTTTTAACCTTCGAAAGTGAGTTTATAAATATGGTTTTGATGGTTTATGGTTTTTAAATAATTACTAACTTGTGAAGTACAAAGTTTGGAAGAGAACATCTGATCATTGATCAGGAAATTTATTCCCAGAATAAAGAAATTCTTTTCAAACGGAAAAGTGAAAGGTTGCTGTTCAAACCCAAAATATGTTCGCGTCATTTCACAAAAGGTTTTGTAACATCTTCAAGTTAGCTTGAGAAAAACCTAAATTTTGTATCTAAATAATCCCTACAGTGAAAAGCAACTGGTTTGCATCTTATCTCCAAATTTTTGACCCATTTCATTCAACTCTCTAGTTCAGTGCCCTCTAAGAATTCTCCGAAATTTTCCTTTTAATCCCAAAAAGGTGCAATTGCTCCTTATCATGCTGAGTAGGTACTGACTCACACAAATGACTTTGTATGACAAGGATGGTTTGGAGGAGTGAGGGGAGGGGAGGGGCGAGGGAAGGGAAGGGGGCGTGTAGTAGCTAGGATAAGGACAGATATCTTTTGGCCCAGTTTCTTAGTTTGAAAGCTAGGCTAGGCGTATGTGCTATCACAGTGTGGTATGTTTTTCCCAAACTATGGTTCATGATCAAATAAAAAAATGCTTTTACGGTAGGTCAGTGGAAAGCACTGAAAAACCGTCGGTAAAAAATGCCGGATGGAATCTGACAGAAAACTTCCTCCTGCAAACAGCCGGGGGAAGTGACCGTATGGGTATGCGAGGGGAGAGTTTGGGAAGCAAGGCCGCGTTGGTCTGTTAGACTATGTGCTAATAGTTGCTTGCAAAAGAGAAAGACTTTCTCAAGAATTAAATCATCTCTTGTATCTTTCATGGAACACAATCACCAGACTATAGTCTCTGTTCAAAAACATGTTTGATGTAATGACAAAGTTACCCTTCAGATGTAACCGCCCACTTGGAACACTGACTTTTAATAGTTTTGACCCTCGTGGTTCTGTTACAGGTATCCGATTCCGTCAGCGGTCAAACCGTCGTTGACCCCAAGGGATACTTGACTGACCTGCAGAGCATGCTGCCCTCGTATTCTGGCGACGTCGCCGACGTGAAGAAGGCTCGTCTACTGCTCAAGTCTGTCAGAGAAACTAATCCAAACCATCCGCCTGGTAAATATATTTTGTTTTCTTGTCAGGTTTGTAAGAAATATGCTTAAAGTTTGAACTTGCTGGGAGTACCAAACAGTTTAATCTATCTTTCATTGAATTTAGAATGGTTTCCGACAAGGTGGTCTGACAATTTAAACTGTTTTTATGGACGGGAAAAGAAAAAAAACATCTTCTTTACGCACTAACTTCTCTGATTTCCATTCAATAATACTACCATGTTTCAATGAAATTGATCCCATATATCCCAAATTTGGTTGAAACAGTTCATTTTCTATCTTATTACTGCTGTTTACATATTGTCAAAGTTTACACAATTTTGCCCTTGATCTATCTATCTTTAGAGTTGCTTTATAAATCAGGCAGTAAGGAGAGCACTTTTTAAATATGCTTTTCATTTTGGGGATTTAGCTTGGATCGCATCAGCTAGGTTAGAGGAGGTGACAGGTAAACTGCAGGCAGCTCGTAACATCATCATGAAAGGATGCGAAACCTGTCCCAGGAGCGAGGAGATGTGGCTGGAGGCTGCCAGGCTTCAGGTAAAATATCACTGATAGTGAGGATAAGAGAGGAGTGTGGAGAAGACATGGGGATGAAGAAATGGGGGAAGGGGGGGGGGTATGATGGGGTGCAATTATGGCTAGTATTGAGTTGATGAAGTTGGATAGATGACAAGGGGATGAAGAAATGGAGGGGGGTATGATGGGGTGTAATTATGGTTGGTATCGAGTTGATGCAGTTGGATAAATACTGGGTGGTTAGCGATTGTAATGATGCCATGTAATTTGTAGGTAGTGGGTCATCCGAATAAGTTGGCAGTGACAGTGGTTCCATGTAACTCTGGGGTGGGCAACCTACTGCCAGCGGGCCTCGTGCGGCCCGCCAGTGATTTTTTTGCGGCCCGTGAGATGTCTCAAAAAAAAGAAAAAAATCAATTTATTTTACATCATCCCAAAAAACGAACTAGCTGCTTAGAATTTATCGGCACTAATAATGCTGTCAGGTAGGCCTAGTATCCCCATTAATTATCAACTGTAGCATGGACACTTCGAATTTCGGACACCTAGGCCTTAAGTCACCCCAAAACTATATCTTCTGGTATAAATCACCTGAAAATATACTTGATATGGTGGGAGAAGTGTGTTATATTACGATACACGGCCAAACTTTCTTTCCTGCAAACTGTTTTCACGTTGTAAAAAAGAAGATTCTTCGTGATTGTGGAACTGGTATTTCTTTGCTAGAGTATTGCGAAATTCGGACACTCGTTCCCACAGTGTGGCGCTGGTGATAAAATTGGTGGCACAGTTGCTCTTTCAGTAATTATAACAGACTTCATATATCTCCGTCATTTTATTGACAAATATGTAAGTACTTACTTGCACACGGGTCATTTTGGAGAGAAAATAACTGTAGCTTTGTACTTTTTGGTGAAATTTGGCTCTTCCTGTAGGTTGTCATGGTGAAATCGTGTATTTCTTAGGGGTGTCCTAACTTCGCAGTGTTCCGAAATTCGCAATACTGACTATGTATTGACACACACCTATTGCTTGAAAGTCCTCTGAATCAAAGGTTTGACATCGACAGCAGGTCGTTGGTTAGTTGCGGCCCAGTCAATTTTTCACTCCTAATATCTGGCCCATTCATTCAAAAAGGTTGCCCACCCCTGATGTAACTTGATAGTCAACATAGCCACAAAGGTCCTGGAAAAATTGGTTATTGTAATGATTTAACTCAAAGGTAATGGACCATTTAAGAAAAAAAGTGGATATGCCTGAGACTTGCTTTGGGGAAGGAGGGGATGGGAGAGTAGATGGATGGTTATAGCTCTCCTGTGTCATTATTTACATCTTCTTGCCCTCTGCTTTCAGCCAGGAGACACAGCCAAGGCTGTTATTGCCCAGGCCGTCAGACAGCTTCCTCAGTCTGTAAGAATATGGATTCGAGCTGCAGAACTGGAGTCAGAGACAAGGACGAAAAGGAAAGTCTTTCGAAAAGGTAAAATCTCTTCAGATGTTGATAAATGTTGGACTGGTTAGCTTTCAAGTTTGCCAACTTCGAAGGCAAAGACATTGAAAAAATCAGAGATGTTTATCGGACCGGTAATCCGGGTCTCTAAGCTAGGGGCTTTACTTTTACTTTCATTTCGTTGTCAGTTTCCCTTGAAATATCATCAATAGCAACAAAAGTGAACAACTCACAGAACAAAGCCTTAAATTTATCTGGAAATCTCTCTCATCTCAGCTCTGGAACAGCTTCCGAATTCCGTCCGTCTCTGGAAGGCAGCGGTGGAGCTAGAGGAGCCAGAGGATGCTAGGATTCTGCTCAGTAGATCGGTGGAATGCTGTCCTACTAGCGTGGAGGTTAGTTGTTCAGGCATGAGGTTTTTCTGCGAAGTATTTGTGATTTCTTTTCTACCTCGGGGACAAAAACTATTATCCTAACACACTGTAGCAAACTGGAGCCTATACCGCAATTTTTGCAAAATTCTGTGGGTTTTTTTTTACCCAAGGCTCATCCCTTGTTATTAGTTAACGACGAAACCATGATAGGGTTGGGTATAACTGTCATCACAGATATTGCTATGTAACAAGGATGGTTTGGAGGAGTGATAGGGGGACAAGGGAAGGGGGCATGGAGTTGCTAGAATTATGAAGGAGTTCTAACATTGCAAAATGTACACATCTTTTGATATTCAAGGTAGAAGGAGATTTTGATGAAATTGACACAAAGGATGTAATCAAATTTTAGATATAAATACAAGTGGTGAGTGTGACATTGTAAACAAAATTTGAAAGAAAATATTGGAAGTTAATGCATTATGAGAATGTTGGAACATGAAAGTGAACTGATAATGAATTCATATTTATCAAGACTGGAAATGGCATTATATGACAAGGTGGCTATTAACAGAGATGGGGGGGGGATAGAGGGCAGGTTGTGATCAAGATTTCAGAAGATTCCATGTATATTAATGTATATTAAACAATGTTTTGTTGTTTATTTTCTGTCTCTTTTTCAGCTTTGGTTAGCTCTGGCCAAGCTGGAGAATTACGAAAATGCCAGGAAAGTCCTGAACAAGGCTCGTGAGTGCATTCCAACAGATCGCAAAATTTGGATCACTGCTGCGAAATTAGAAGAAGCAAACAGTAACAACAAAAATGTTACGAAAATCATTGACAGAGGTGAGAATAAAACAGGGCGTGAGGGTCCTTTTTTTCTGGTCCAATTTAAAAAAAATACTAGTCATCCCCTGCCTCCACGCTCCCAAAATGGGCATCTATATAATAAAAAATATATATCAAAAATAAAATAAAACTGTTAGCAAACTGCTTATCCATTAGAGAGCCTGTGTAAGAGAATGTGTAAAAGTAAGTTGGCCTGGCGTTTCGATCCTAGCAGGATCTTCTTCAAAGGCTAAATGACAAGTAACAGTAACAGAAGGGACAAAAACATGCACAGAATACAGACAGGTTAATGAGCATGGTGAACACAAAGAGATAGATGTAAGGGGGATTAGTAGACAAGGGATGGAGAAGGCAATTTCCCCCATGTTACATTGGAACTGTTGCTTATTTATGCTTCTTGCAGCCCTGACGTCGTTAAGAGCAAACATGGTAGAAATCAACAGAGAGCAGTGGATACAAGATGCTGAAGAGAGTGAAAAAGCTGGCAGTGTGGCAACGGCTCAAGCTATCATGTAGGTCCAACATCAATTTCTCTTGTTTGTTTTTGTCATGAGTTTTGTATTTTAGAGCAGAAACTAGTCTTTTGTTCTATTTTGTTGCCATTCAGGTACTTAAAATCCTGAGAAAGTCTCTTGCATTGTGTTATATATTAAAAAGCTTAGTGACATGTGCAAATAAAAGAAGTTCGTGTGCAATATAGATCGGGTGCACACCACCCTAAGTATTATGAAAGGCCATGCATACCAATTACTGTTTAATGATGTAATGAAAATACAGTACGGAGACACACTCTGGCTGTTGACCACGAAAGAACGTCTCCGGTGTACTCTCTAGCATGTCATTCTTGGAACCTCCCGGGTCTCTATACACCTTTTCTAAGATATAAAACGTTGTAAACAAAAACCCACAGTTCTGCACTTTACATACTTCCATAGCAACGATATACAGCCTAGCCCACTCTTAGACTTAGGCTAAGGCACTGTGTCAAAAGTAGGATGCTGAGGGGGCTGCAGCATCCTGCAGCCAGGCTGCGTAGAACTAAATTTTATGTGCTGTGCAGTTTAACAATATGAGCACAGCAGAGTTCATGCAATGGGCACTACTGGTCTGCCGAGATGATCTCTATTGTTTGATATTGATTCAGCCTTGCTGCAGGGGATTTAGCTGCTACTGCAGCTTTTCAGTGCATTATTTGAATAGGTTTTATAAATGGTTATTGTCATTAACTAGTCAGGCCGAGTAATCACCAATTGCTTTTAGGGACCGAATGAAAACCTTTCACATACTCAATAATTGCTCAAGTAACTCGAGTGCATCCGGTAACAGTCGGAAATAAGGATATAAAATGCAACCAGTTTTTTTAATTATCTTCCTTTTCCCCCCACTCTTTGCTTCTCATAGCCAAGCTGTGATTGGAGTCGGCATAGAGGATGAAGACAGAGATACCACCTGGATTGATGATGCTGATAGCGTGAGTCCTCTACTCAATCTTTTCGCCCCGTTTCTTCCTGCCCTACTCCTACCCCTGCCTGTCTCCTTACTCCTTACCATCGTTCAAATTCTCAAACCAAAGTGAAAACTTTCCAAAAACATCCCAAAAGTACAAAAATTTCATCCCAAATTAGAGTTCAGCCACTACAATATCCCTTTAATCAGTTTTGAAAGTATCATGTTTTTATAATAAGAATTTCTCTCCCTGTCTAGTGTGCCGGAAGAGGAGCATATGAATGTGCCAGAGCCATATATGCTCATTCCCTGGCACTCTTTCCGAGCAGGAAGAAAATATGGCTGGAGGCGGCTTACTTCGAAAAGAATCACGGCACCAGGTGATCATTTCGTCTTACAATTTGTTTAATTTATCGTTCAGTTTCATACAGCTTATCATAATTGGAGTTAAGCCAATGAAATTTTGGTTGGTATCAAAGGGTTAGCTATCGTGGAGAAAAAGAAAAAGCAAAATGGGCTCTAGTTTTGATCAGACGTTCCCTGGTTGTGTTATATAGTAAAGTGATGGTAAAGTTGACAAGTGGAAGATAAAATTAATAGACGATAGTTGGTGATTTAGCCTTTCATATTTAGAAGTATCAACAAGACTTTACCAAACACATGGCATTCCCTTGAATCCATTATCAGAGCGTGTTTTGAAAATAACGACTACGTCTTGAATGCTTCGCAATTTTCACAGCAGAATTTCGGTGAAAAAAAACACTGGCTTCATACGCTCTAAGACATGCTGAATGAAGAAATATGGTTGATAACAAAACACAAGAATGGCTTTCATGTTACCAATCACAGAATGTTCATCCATAAGACCATCTTTCTATGAAAATTCCTCAAATTGTTCATTTCTTTTACAGGGAAACCCTAGAAGCTGTGTTACAGAGAGCTGTTGCACATTGTCCCAAAGCTGAGGTTCTTTGGCTGATGGGTGCAAAGTCTAAATGGATGGCGGTATGTCATTTTCAAAACAGTTGTATTTTTCTTGGATCAAACCTTCACCGTAAAGTTTGGGATTTATTCAGAAATTTCTTACCCAAAGTTATTAGTTATGATGTAAATGTAGTTCTAATTGATTGAGTCAAGATTCAATCCCTTTTAGTTTATGGTTCAGGAAAGAAGTATTTAAACATTCTATCACGTTTTGAAAATAACTAATCCTTTTCCTGTTTCTCTCTCTCCTCATAGAGTGTAAATTTATTTTGTTCTCATCGTTAAGTATTGTATATTGTCCTGATTTGTATCATTTAATTATTCTGCGTCGTCCTCTCTTTTGATTTCACGTAATCGTTTCTGCCGATGTCTCTTCAGGGTGACGTTCCGGCTGCCAGGAGTATCCTTTCGCTAGCATTCCAGGCCAATCCTAACAGCGAGGAGATCTGGTTGGCTGCTGTCAAACTGGAGAGTGAGAACAATGAGGACGAAAGAGCTCGTCAACTGCTCGCGAGAGCCAGGAGTAACGCCTCCACAGCTAGGGTGAGTTGTCATCGTCAGGGTACACTGATGATAGAAGCAATACAGGGGGAAAAGGACAAGGGATGGGGTAAGCTATTCTCTCAAAGCAGGTTTTTACTGGAATAGAATTTGTTCTTCAGTCTCTTTGGGGTAAGGGGAGGGGTAGGTAGTTGGAGAAGGAGAGGGCTTTTAAGTTGAATTAAATATGTTCTAATAATGTAACATGAAGAAGAAAGGAAAAAAAACATTGTTTGTTGCCTTACTCTCTTCATTTTACTTTTTTATATTATTTTATCTTTTTTCTTGCTTTACATTCCTCAGGTTTGGATGAAATCTGTAAAATTAGAATGGCAGTTGGGAAACATCAAGAGAGCCAAGGAGCTCTTGGAGAAAGGTGTCAAGGAATATTCTGACTTTGCAAAGGTGAAAACAGAACAGGAAAATTGATATATTTTTGACAGTATTTTTGTGGATGAGATGTCGTAGGAATTTCAATTGTACCTGTGTATTGGTTAGGTTAAGCATGGCAAAGATATAAGAAGTCATATTGGAAATACCCTGTAAGATATGAGAGAGAATATGAAAAAGGGCATGTCCCTTCAGTTTCTGACATTTAAGTGATTCTTCAGATGATCCAAGAGTTAGTTTTAGTTTTAGTGTGTCCCGATGTTTAGGAAGCCTATCGAAGCTCAATTAAAAATTGCTATCGATGGTGGGAAAGCATCAGCTCATATCAGGGTGTCACTTTTCAATGAATGTTCAAAATAATTACGATACAGACGAGTAATTGTTACACCTCATTCCTACTCTCGGGACCACCCCCTAAAAAACATCCCAATTCAATGGACGAGACTTTTCCTCAGTATCTAATCACTTTCTCAAAAACTTAGCAAAAAGGTCTTTTCTACATAAATGTGCTCATTTTCCATCTCTTTTTCTTTCTTTCTTTCTTTCCATTTCTTTCCATGTTGCTGTATTATTGTAATGAAATCATTGTTTCCATGGCGACAGATTTGGATGATGAAAGGACAGCTAGCTGACCAGGAAGGTAACCGAGAAGATGCTAGGAAGGCATACCAGTTTGGGGTAAGACTACTAAATGGCCTGGTAGTTCTAGTTTCATTTTTCATAGTTTGTCTAGTTGTCAGTTGACATTGGGGTGCTATTTTACCTGAAGGAAAGATGATACGCTGTCACGGTCTGAGAAATGGTCTTCGTTCAGAGGTTTC
>KN887753.1:3202-22269 GCA_000934455.1 Apostichopus parvimensis | reverse complement strand
CTCACAATCAACACAGCTTTGACCAAGATGTGTGCAATTTGTATCCAAACAGTTGTGACAATTTCAACTTTTTGGGGGTTACTTATCAACAACCAGTACCTTCCTACGCCACTGGTCTCATATAAGAACTTATCACATTTATTTTTAATAATAAAAACGTCATAACAATTGGTTCTAGATGCGAAGGGACTTCCCGGTAAAGTAATTGCTTCAGAAAACATCCCGGCTTGCTGCAAGCCCTTTCGGCATCCCTTCGGGACGCCGATGTGCATCCTACGGAAGCCTATATTAGAACCATGTATTTGTAGTAATAACAAAATATGTACTAACAAATTACTATGAAATCAGAAAAATTACTAGGTAACAAAAAGTATTTGTCGAAAACAAATTACTAATTTGTAATAACAAATTAGTAATATTGAATAATAATTTACAAATTTAATAACAGATCAATAAGTTGTAATAACAAAGTAATAATTTGAAGCGGTAAAATGCATGGATAGAACGGGATTCGAACCAGTGACCATGTGGGCATAGGCATAGGAGCCCAATTTGAATGGGGGGGGGGGCTGTACGACTCCCCCCCCCCCCATTAATAATGATATAATAATAATATAAGTTTAACCATTGAAAACAACATTGCAATTTTTTTCTGTAGGTGCCCGCAAAATTCTCAGCATATTGCCCGAATTTCACAAAAATATTTGGTTAGGGGAGGGGGGGCTACCAGGATCCAGGGGTCATACCGAAAGCATGTGATTTCTTGTATCATTGTTGTTGTGTTTGTCTTTCTGAAAGTGGGGCTCCTACAACTGACATCATATTTATACATGCTCCTAGTCACTGATGAAAGAAGATCCTTTCGGAGGATGCATGACTTGGGTAGTGCCATGTGTGGGGGAGGGGGTCTTCTACCAGAAAAAGTGAAGAGGTACATTCTGAGGCTTGTTTAGTCTATAAATGAGCAAGGTTGTGCGAACGACAAGTTTTATTTTACTGTTTAGCCTGTTTAGCCTGGGCTGAAATGAATGGATTAGGGGAGAGGGTAGCACCGCACACATACCCTTGCATGGAACCGCCACTGTTACACCACTCGTCAATGCAACCTTGGACTGAAGAAAGTTATTTGTGCTCCAAAGGCGTCGTGAAAAATGTTATAGTTTAGAAATTTCCATGAAAAAGTATCAGTATCAGTATCAGGAAGGTGGTGAGGGGGAGGAAGGGGAGAGGGGACTGGGGGTCAAAACATAAAGTTTTATCTCTCATTCTCTTTCGTTTGCTCCTCGCAAACGTCTTCAACGAAGAGTTCTCCGCCTTCGTTCTGTTGCCTTATGCGTAAATATTGAGACGCGTTTGACCAAAATGTCTACACCAGGTAGGCTGGAAGGAATTTTCTTATTGACAGTTGTATTTGTAACAGACATAATGTCTCATTCATTGCTCTGTTACGAATGTAGCTCCATGCTCATTCGTTATGCCATTTGCAGACTTAGGCCGACTTAAACCTCCATTCGAAAGTGATCCTATCTTGTTATTTAATATTTTATAAATCATTCAATTAAGTTTAATTAAGGTAAGCATGTCGTTGACGATATAAGTGCTGTGACACCGATGTTGTGGCCGAGTGGAAAAATGTGGTGACATTTGAAGCAATGATGCTTAGCAATCGGGAGGTTCCGGGTTCGATACTCGGCCGGGTCATAGTAAGGTAGGTTTTTCATCCAAGAGCAATCTACGGTTTTCCCATCTAAAATGACTTTCTAAATTGAAAGATTCCAAAAATTGGAGTTAAAATGTTGAACTAGAATAGCCTCCGACGTGTAAGTTGTTATTCATAAGCCCTTGCGGGTTTCTCCCACATTTGTGGTCGCTTAAAGCGTCGTAAAAATAGCTGCTGATATTTATTATTATTATTATAAGTTCCCACTCCCAAATTACAATTCAATAAGAAATGATCTTGTTTTCTGGTCACTGTTGCAAAAGCAAAGCAAAAAGAATTAAAAAAAGGCCCCGGTCAAAAAAAAAAAAGAAACAAAAGAAGGAAGACCGGGAACGAAAAAAACAAAACAAAAATGCAGTAAATAAACGAAACCAAAAACCCCCCAAATTTCGAAACGATGGTGGGGGAGGAGGACCAAAAGAGAGAAGACAGAAAAAAAGGACCTAAAAAGACCGTACCGAAGAAAACTCTTGCGTAGATGTGAAAGAAAGTAAAATAATAAGGAGAAGTAAAAGAGAGTGAAATAAGAAGAATGAAAAAAAGTCAATGACGAAAAGCAAAATTAAAAAACTCAACGGCAACCAGCAAGAGGACAAAACTGAACGCAAAGAAACGAGCAGCCCACAGTGGGCCGAAACCCTTAACCAATCCCAACCTTAAAACCCAACCGGTAAGGTGGGTAAAACTGCAAATGCCAAGAAAAGCCAAACCAACAACTAACAAAAGGGGGAAAAAAACTAACAAGTGAAAAACGGCAAAACAAGGCCAACTTCAAAAAGCAAAAAGATGAATTTTAGCAATGAATTGTCGGACTGTATGTGCATTTTTGTGACGTGTACCATGATAACCTTGCAGGGTGAAAGTATGGTAATTCCACATTATAACATACCAGCAACCTTCCTCACAATCAACACAGCTTTGACCAAGATGTGTGTAATTTGTATCCAAACAGTTGTGACAATTTCAACTTTTTTGGGGTTACTTATCAACATCCATGTATCACAAAGTTCCTGGGAGTTATCTATGGGCAGTGTCAAGAAAACCTCACTGCAGCAACATGTTAGGTAACATTACAAACATTCAGTATTACCACCCCCCCCCCAATATGCTATAAAGTCAAATAATGGTCACTCATATTTCAACTACAAGGTGCTATTTACCACGCTTTCCACTAGCTGGGACATTTTCCACTCCAACAGAACATCGCTTAGAATATTTCTCATGGCTGGGAATTATATGGAGGATGAGAACCTCTAACAAGGCACTTCTAATGTAAAACTTCTATAATATTGTAATATTGTTTGGCACATCAAAGTTGCTAGAAAAATTGTAACAACTTACTGAAAGATGTGAAAATTGAAGGATGTGCAAGCGGTAGAATATGCTTGCAAAGAAAAATTAAAAAGTAATAATAAACAATCAAATTAAATTAAATTAAATATTGACCATAAGGACAAGAAATGAGGCAATTACCTTGTTATGGTTTTATAATTGTTATATTCATCTCAACACTGAATAAGAACCATTTTTGTTTCAAAAATGATAAGAATAAATTTCTGACACCAAACTATTTTGAATGAACGAGTAATGATGTTCATCAGCCAGGAAAATGGGTGAAAATAGTCATTTTTCCTACGATGCTATGCGATTCATAGACAATGCATACCTTTCTGTAATTTCTTTGAGAATGTAACCAAGAACTCATTTGTGACAGCAAAAAGTGGATTCCTTGTTTTTTTGCAAGTCATCGAATAAAAAATTCAACGCTACAACGGTCAGTAAGGGTACTATATCTCTAAATTTTTATTTTAAATTAGGTTTTCTTTTATTCTTTTCAACTGTATGTTTTGTTTTGTTGATGAAATTGAAATCTATGCTTTGACGGTTCAGACATACTCATGCACCAATTCTCATTACAACAAAACATGCTTCTCTAAACCCAAAACACAGCAAGTGTATTTATTTTAACTCGTCTATCTTTCTTGTCACTCATTCCACACATAAATATCATTACTTAGACATTCAAAGAAGTCTGTTGGTGTTGTCAATCTCTAGCTATATCCTGAAGTATCATCAAGCCTTGGCCAGCCCCTTCAGGTCTGTCAAACATTTATCCAGGATCGCTGTTTCCTGTGAAATATGAGAATAAAGGAAACAGAGATTATTAATGGATCAATCGCCAAAAAAAGTGTCTCGTACTGTTGTGTATTTTCACAATTTCAATTCCCGTAAAGCGCTTCGAGCAGCGTTGCTGATGAACGCGCTTTATAAGCACTTTGTTTGTACAAGATAAACACAATATTAGCAAGCTCTTGTTTCAAATGGAAGTAACAACAGATAACATTCACAGATGAAACCCAGCTTTCTTGAGAAAGGTATCACATTTTGTTTCCATGTACGGAAATCCTGTACTGGTCAAAAAGTCATTAACTATACAAGAAAAAATGTCCTTTGGGACTTTTCTCCATCCTATTTTTAAAGCTGCCTATTTCCAAGAAATGGTCAAGAGATATTTGTATGTTTTTCCTCCTGCTGAGGAGAGGTGTACATATGAAATTGGATGCTTCGGAACAGCGGGGTCAGGGACGAGCCTGGGGTAAAAGAAAAGTCACAGAAATTTGCAAAAATTGCGGTATAGGCTCCAGTTTGAGTATGCTACAGTGTGTTAGGATAATATTTTTTTCCCCCGAGGTAGAAAAGAAATCACAGATATTCCGCGAATTCGCGGAAAAAGCTCATGCCTGGGGGGTGAACCGTGTCTAGGTTTCTGTCTAGCCTAACATAAATTCCTTACCTGTTGTGGAGTTATGCTCTTTAAGACATTTTCTTCTATCCACTGGACCATGTTCTGCTGTTCCATCCTTCTTCGGAGGCTCTCGACATCCACTTGGTAGTCCTGCACAGAGAAAAACAAAGGAACTGATAATGGACCGAACAACAATTCTGTTTTCAATTATGTATGTTTTTGTATTCGTGTTGGTGATATCAACATTTGTCATCTAATCAACAAAATAATGAAGTCATTTAAGGGGCTGTCAAACCAAGATAGAAAAAAAAAGAAAAAAACAAAAGAAAGGAAAAAAAGTCTACCTCATAACCTTATCTAAACAAATGACTTATCAGAGTGAAAAAGTTGCATTCTCTATCATATTTTGCTTTTTTTTAATACGAAAGATAATCATTTCGTGCCCCAGATGTTAGCATACTTAAAAACTGCTCAACGTATTCTACAGTACCTTCATGGAGGGTGCTACTCGCCGTATCATTCTCACGAGGGTTGAATTAGACAATAAAATATACATCAGCTAGAATATATGCTTAAGGGCAGCTGTCTCAATAATAGTCTAAGCATGTCTGGCAACCTTAACAGAACATAATGACACTATTGTAAATGTCCCAATGCATTTATCACGTTTATTTGCTGGGAATGAAACCGGCTGGTTTTATATATATATGTATTATCTGACAACTAGGCAAAAAAATAGCACAACATTAATGAAATTGACAGCATCCTCAGTTTTTTTGGCCAGCAAAGTTTGAACACATTAATGTCACCCATCAAATGACTTCTCTTTCTTACCATTCTTCCTTTGACACTATTTGCGACTTGCTGCAATCTCTCCCTGTACTCCAGCTCCAACTGCATCTGAATGTTTTCCTGTGAATGTAAAAGAATGAAATAAAATACTCAATGGATCATTGTATCAAAAGGTATACAGAAAATACACTCTCCTGGGTGTGCTCTGATTGGCTAGGGTGAAGTCTGTACTAGTTGCCTGTACTAGTATTAGTATATGAGTATAGTTGCCTGTGCTAGTACTCGTATTTGAGTATAGTTGCCTGTACTAGTACTCGTATATGAGTTTAGTTGCCTGTACTGGGACTTGTAGTTGAGTATAGTTGCCTGAACTAGTATATGAGTATAGTTGCCTGTACTTTTATATGGGTATAGTTGCCTGTACTAGTACTCGTATATGAGTTTAGTTGCCTGTACTGGGACTCGTAGTTGAGTATAGTTGCCTGTACTAGTATATGAGTATAGTTGCCTGTACTTTTATATGGGTATAGTTGCCTGTACTAGTACTCGTATATATGGTACAGTTGACTGTTCTAGTACTCATCTATGAGTATAGTTGCCTGTACTCGTACACATGGTATAGTTGCCTGTACTAGTACTCGTATATATGGTATAGTTGCCTGTACTAGAACTGGTCTATGAGTATAGTTGCCTGTACTAGTACTCGTATAAATCTGTTGCCTGTCCGTGTACTGGTTGTCAAATATAACTACTTAATACTCAAGGCATCTTAGAAATCAGTTGCCTGTACTAGTACTCGTATAAATCTGTTGCCTGTCCGTGTACTGGTTGTCAAATATAACTACTTAATACTCAAGGCATCTTAGAAATCTGGTGTAGATACGAGTACAGAGTTAGGTACTCTTACTCTCCCGAAGAGCCTCGTACATTTGTACCCATACCTAGGAGAAATCCGTACTTTGACTCATACCACAAGTCTGCTGCTGTTCTATGAAAGTTGACTTATTTCTTGACTTACTCTCTTGGCATCAAAGAGATGACTCCTTCCTTCCAGACGCCATTGCTCCTTCTTCTCTCCTTCGATGGCTTCTGCAAGGTTTGCTAGCTCAGCATTTTTGGAGGAATACGCTCGGACGAGATCGGCCTGTAAATGTAAAAAGTTGCAAATTTGAAAGTCGACGACCGGCTCACTTAAGCTATCAAAGCAAAAGAGGAGTAATTTACTGTATGATTGAATAAAATTGATTTTGTGAAATTGCTGCTTTTTTGGTTTGATATTGGCAAAGCTCAAGCCATCTTGGAAGAGATGCCTTTTGCACAGCAATCTCAATCTCTCCTTGTCGGTAGGCATAGACAGTGACATAGGAAGCGGGAAGGGTGACACAGGAATTGGCAAGGGTGACCTAGAGATTGAAAAGTTTGGCTGGTTTTCATCCATTCTCTCCCCTCCCCCCCTCACACCCCAACACATACCATCTCTATCATCCATAAGTAGTTCATCTATGATTACTCTACACCTTAAAATAGATAGAACACCTTACCTCTCTTTGCCTGTCAGCATAAGCAGCGATGCTAGGTCCAAACTTTTTGATGGTGTAGACGAGGAGACCGATGGCGACAGTTGCGTGAACAGTCTCTGGTCCAAAGATGTAGATTTCCTTGTTGATGAGGTACATGACTAATCCAAAGCCAAACATGTACGGACCTTAGGAGAAAGAATGAGATGAAGAAATGTACTATGTAAGCATCAGACCAAACGACTCCATACAAAACATGTATACAAACATGTATGAACCTAACCAGATAGCATGATATGAAGAAATGTACTATTTATTCATCAGACCAACAGGCTCCATACAAAACATGTATGGACCATAGGAGAAAGAATGAGATAAAGAAATGTACTATGTAAGCATCAGACCAAACGACTCCATAAAAAACATGTATGGACCTAAGGAGAAAGCATGAGATGAAGAAATGTACTATGTAAGCATCAGACCAAAATGATCCATACAAAACTGCATATACACATCAACAGAGGAGTTGAAAGCCAGTTTGGTCCCCAATCACCACTATGTCGCAGAGCTCCATTCCTTGTATATTTTCGTCAAGTGCATATTATGAAAATGAGAAATTTAGAATACTGTAGTCTTCTCCAATATTTTTTCCCACCCCAAAAATTGAACATTTTATAGTTTTCACAGCACCATGCAGCCAAACAGTACAACCACCTGATAATGATAGTTGTCTTATCAACATTACATGATGCTGATCAGATCCAATGCCTCACTCCCACACAAACATATATATACAGACACACAGTATGGATAACATGAGTGATTTCAACCAAAACATGTACAATTTCAATACAAAGGAGAACGGACAATGAAATCAGTGTCATCGCCTCAGATTAGTTAATGACCTACCTGTAACCCCGGTTTTGCCGTAGAACATTTGTAACCATTCTTCTGGAATGAAACCCAGCCTGACTTTGCCTCCATGCTCTGGCATTTTGTAGGGCATGGACTTTTGATTGGAGGTATGGAGTAGACACACCTTTGGAGCTGCAGCAATGCTACAGATGGAAATAATAAATGGGCACATGTAGAGAGGTTGTAGCCTTTCTAAATTCTAAGTCAACCTAAGCTTAGAAGAGGGGGAAATCATGAGGAAGAACTTTGGTTATATTCAATGTTTAATTCAACTTAGTTACTTATGTCCAAGCAATATTGAAAACCACTTTACATACTTGACAAATTATGACATTGAGCAAACTGCTCATTGAAAACAAGAAACTGAAATAAACAAATTCCTCTCAGTTTATTCGAAAGCATATATATAGCATTGTTCGTTTGTATCAGTTGCCATGGGCCAAAACTACAACATAACACCATATATGTCTGAGTGATGTTTTTTCAAGGCAAGAATGTGTCTGGTCAGTTTTTGCAAAGCCATGAAAGTACTAACTCTCTATATGGTGTTTTTAAAAAGAATCAAAACAAATTAATAATATTAATAATTGAACATGACAATAACTCATTGTCTAAATCATTAGGGTTTTCTTCCTTGTTAAACAACATGGGTCAACACTGAACAATTTTTTTTTTACAATTGCCAAGATTAGTATGTGTAGCTTACATCCAAGAAAAGAGTCAGGGTCCAAATGTCAAAATGCAATATAAAAGTCTTACCTTGGTCCTGCTGTCCGCAAAACCACATTTGACAAAGCAGCACCTGAAAAATAAGGCAAGAAAATTAACTTGACAGACCTGGTATTTGTTGAATGGATTGTAAACATTGACCAGCAACAATAAGAAATACACTAAAAAAGTTGTAATATATATATTTTTTCCAAGCAGAGAAATGATATACAATACAAAGTGCCTAATTATACAAGTTCTGTGATCTCCCAATTGACTCATTCGGGTTTTATATTAAGGCCAAGGCTAGTTTATGGCAATTACTTTGAACCATTTGGTTTTGTGTATCTTGTAAAATAAGATCTATTTTATCATAAGTTTAACATTTGTTCCTCAGTATTCGGGATACAAGTACTTTAGATTTGGCTGGGAAAAACTCATAGAGCAGTATATAAGAACTATATTCTGCTCTCTGGAAAAAACTTAATGATACGAAACACTTTTTTCAGGCTAATCACAAAATCAATCCTGAATTAAACTTTCTAAACATGAGGTTATTTTCAATAGTGACTATGATTTTGCATGGTCTTAATTACAGGATGCTATCCATGCAGAAATTTAACACCAAACGAAATGATCAATTAAACATTAAATGTTCTCTTGAAACTTGAATCTTTAGCAAACAACAGGTAAAGCATAGCAAATGAAGATCACGGATTGAGTTGAATTTCAGAAATCCTTATTCTGTTTCCACTGAATCGTTTCAGCAACTGCAGCCATTGTTTCCTATGCTAGGCTGTGGTACTCCGTATAATTAGAGACTATGTCTAGGCCCTAATGTCGCATACTACATATTACTAGTTAGGCCTACATAACTAAGGCTACTAATGCCATTACTTGAAACTTGGGCATACTACAATAGAAGCTTAGGCTTGAAAGTCCAATTCCTTTTAAACGATAGGCTACTGAGTTATTACACGCTACTGCTTTATGTTGGCGAGCTTGAGACGTCCTGTATACGTCCTGTTAAAGTTCAATTAATTTGTTAAAATAAGATATCCAAGTATAGGAAATCACTTACTATTCCTCAATACCACCCGTGAAAACATCTTATTTTCTAATTTTGCTGTTTGTATGAAAAAAGTCCTGCTTTTACGTAGTGCGTGTTTCAGATCATCGTTCGCAGAAAACGAAAAAAATGATGATAAACCTGTCCAGAATCTGCCATTGATAATATGCTAGAATTGCTTATCTATCTTGCGATGTGGTACAATATATATATTATACGCGAATAAGCAGCGAATAACATTTCATGGACCACTTTCCAAGGCCGCCCCTTTACCAGGCGCGTAGCCAAGGGGGGGGGGGCGAAGGGGGCAGCCGCCCCCCCTTGAGCATATTTTTTTTATAAAAATTTTTTTTTTTAAATTTAAAAAAATTTTTTTTTTACTGTTTTTATGATATCGCTAGTAATTTCAAAAGAGAAAATGCTAAGATGCTACTTACAAGGCCTGGGAAGTGCCATTTCCAGCGATCTGGGAGGCATTTTCAGCCAAAATTTTCTTGGAATTTTTCTGGAATGTAGCCTAGCTAGTTGATAGAGGAGGGTTTGAAATTCAAACAAAAAAGGTGCGTTGGCTGGATTTTCCAAAGCAAACGAAAAGGAAAAAAAAAATTTCTAAACACAACGAATGATGGCAGCTATGCACAAATGTATTTAAGCTTTTCTAAATAAAGATCATGAAAATAGAGCAACGATAAAACAGAAGTAATTAAACAAGGAAGACAGTCTGTTAAAACTAATCAAAAGTGAAACTATATATGGTACACCATGGCCACCGTAGTCGATGAGATCTAAGCCTTGGCAGTCCACATAAAACGGTTCACTAAATTACTGACGAGTGTCAATGGAAAATCCTTAAATGATACTAGTATGAAAGTCTTTCCTTTATTTTACAATTCAAAACAAAAGTATTGAGAATAAAATATTATTAATCAAACAATCCAGTATTTTACACTCTGAAACTTCGCTTCTGCCAAATTTGTTTACATTATTGCACATGTCCCATAGTATCGATCATCTGAACTAATAATCTAAAGGAAAACTTAAAAGGTCTTAGGTCACCAGCCTTTACAGATTTTGTGCAGTCACTACAGTTCTCACTACAGGACATAGGAAGAAGTGTCCCCAAATATCAAAATTTTGACCTTATATCTCAAAAATTTGCATTTTTTTACCTCCAAATTTTGACTTATAACGTCAAAATTCCTATGTCCCTCTTAAGCCACCGTACTCTTCCATCGGAGGATGGACACGAAACGGATCTTGTGGGCCACCGTGGCAGTGAAATTTGTTATCCAATTTGCTGAAACACTTACACAGGTGATGAACCTACCACTGCAGAAGGGGAATATAATATTACACTGCCACCTACTATATGACTTTCATTAACTTTATGTTATTGAGTTTTTCTGATTTTACCTTGACTCCTTTATTACTTTTATGTATCTTATATTTTCCCTCTTTTTAATTATTAAATTTTTTGGTTTAGTCCCATGAAAAGTGCTTTGAGCTATTCTTTGATGAAAATCCCTACATAACAATATATATTTTAATTATTACATACATATATATTATATGACATAATTAAAGATCAGAAATGTCTAAATGCACAATGGCCTATCTGTTATGTTGCAATTACCTATCACAAGATGGCCTAGGCCTACACTAAATCACCCAACAGTATACATATTTCATGTTTTTTTTCTAACCATATGGTTTTGCAGTAATCATTAACAGGATTCAGAAAAACCCATGTGGACTGGTACTGCAGAGAATGTCACAGAGGGCGGTATACCGGCTGTAGGCAGCTCTTTGCCCACTGGGTGTCTTACGTTATTGAAGATAACGGACTACCGGTTTTATTCAGTTGAGCTAAACCTGACTGTCGTACACCCGGCAAACATAATTCAATGTATAGCATAACAAAATGATATACATATGGACAAACTGCTACAAAATTGGATAGCGGTTTTCGAACAAGAACCTTAATTTAGTCGTTTCATCCTTCCGACGTTGTGAAACGCGAGATGCACAAACCTCGAAAAGTTTTATGCAAAGTGTCCTCACTAAATTCTTTCCCAGGAACCCAATCTTGTCTCAAAAATTTTGAACGGCACGGGGGTTTGGTTCCGTGATCACATACTCTACGGACGTGTTTTCCATTTCCCTTTGTTTTGTTTTTTCATAACGTCTTACAAGGTCGTGTTTCAGAGTTGCGAACCAAACTTCTCCCGTGCCAATACATGTACGCTATTATCCAGCTAACTGATAAAACATCCGTAACAGAGGAAGGAACTGAGTATTTCAGAATGTTGTACTATCTATAAAATATAAAAGAAAACTCTTGAATAATGCTCTGTTCTAAAAAATCTACTGGTATTACACAACTTAGGGGGAAAAAACATATCCCAAGAACAGCCTGTGACACATCGAAAATTGTCTCACGATCCAGCTCAAATATCACTTGTGACTCCATACTATATTGAAATGTTTTCATGAAGTCCTTCAAAAGTGAAATTTGCTGATTATGCTCAAAGTCCAGCTTTGGATAACTTGATTTTTCCTCCAATCTTATCTTTTAAGAGATTGACCTGGGATTCTACTTGCTTTGTACACCGAATCAAAAATGTTGAGTTCAAGAACATTAACATAACATTAACCTTACATCAAACTTATAGCTGTACGTCATGTATCATATTCTAGCAGGAAAACGAATAACTAGAATAAAAAGAATAAACGATCATAAAAAAATAAAATTATAGAGAACAGAGTCTCGTCAAAAGGGCAATCCCTTTAAAAGTAAAGAAAATGGTTAACTTTACAGAAGACCATTTTCTTTCATTTAATCCATCCTTTGTTAAATTTGACTGGCATTTACTATATTACAACAGTGCTTAATTTAAAATTTACTGCAAAATGTCACTCCAACATTTGACCTCATTACCCACAACACCTACCCCTCCCCTCCATGACTGTCCTCACAGATAAAGTAAAAAAAAGGCCCTGAACAGGAATGGCCATGGATACAGAGAACAAAAATGAAACATGACTATTTGGCTTGATGGTCTCTGTTATCAGGAATTATCCATCTATATGTTAGGTTGACTCGAGTTCCTTTATCGTGATACTCCTTCGGGACTCGATGCTGTCATAATACAAAAAAAATATAAATATAGAACGAGAATGATTATTAACCAACGTACAACTTCATTGTTATTATTTTGTTAGCGGTTCTCGGAGGACCTCTAATTGATCCAATATGACCTATTGACCTCCACCAAAACAAAATTATAGTTGTGTCCTTTGTATTCACTATTTGGAGATCTACAAACTTAAAAGTGCATTTTGTGTTTCAGTTATAAACACCGAATATATTCCTCACCGGATTGACAAAATTGTTATCTTCTGTTCAAATATTTAAGTAGCGATCAATCACATAGCCTGTGTCCATGTTAATATTTACAACAACAACAATAATTATAGAGTGATTGGAATAGGGCTAAAATCTGAAGGGAAAAAAAAATCGACCTCATCTTGACAACATGATTGATGGGGAATTGTCAAAAATGAAATAGATGGTTTGAGGCCATCAGGTAACATATCATTTTGTGTGTTTGTATAACAGAATACAGACTGAGCCTTTACGTATGAAGTTCTACCAGAATCCCCTTTTGTAGATAAGAGTAATAAAAAAGTTTTGTCCCTCTGCAGTTTATCTCCTACCTCTCCTCTTCCCCCTGTTGGTTTCTTTCTTCTCTCCATCCCTTGTCTACTAATCCTCTTACATCTTTCTCTTTGTGTTCACTCTGCTCATTAACCTGTCTGTATTCTGTGCATGTATTTGTCCTTTCTGTTACTGTTACTTGTCATTCAGCCTCCGAAGAAGATCCTGCTAGGATCGAACCGTCAGGCCAACTTACTTTACACAAAGTTTATACTGTAAAGATTTCTTATTGTACTCACCAACCAATCGTGTTGCGTTGCTCCACCCATAATTAGAAGGCTACCGTGACTCAGTGGTATCTTCAATTTACTTCCGAAAGGTAGGTACTTGTCATTCTCTTCGAGCTGCAAAAAATGCAAAATAATTCTACTCTTTAGAAGTTAGCTTACCAGAATAACAAAATATTATCGTCACCTGTTATTGATCGAACAGAAAACCAATCGTTGGAATGACGGAAGGCTCCCCGAAATATTGTCATGGCTTGAAGATACCTCTGTGTTCTAAAAGATGTGTCAATAATGTAAATAGATATGTGGTGCATGTATGAAACACATGTTTCCTGCCTGTAACACAACATGTACACGCTGTTGATCGATTATACACAAATTGATAAACTTCTGCCTATGTTTATCTACATATGTGGACATATATGTCAATATCTGTGTGCACAATTCTAAATGTGTCAACATATGTCTCCTTATCGTGACCTTTTTATTTAATGAAAGAAACTCACCGCATGTTTCTTTGTCATCATTTCAAAGTATCTGGTGTCCCCTAGCGACAAAGATGCTATATTTGGCTCTTTGCCAAGTCCATATTCATCGTCGCTGTGCCACGCTATACTGTCATGGCCGTCACGGTACAAGTTGCACAAGACAGAGTTGTACTTGTGATCAAAGTTGACCTCAATTTTTTCCTTCAGGGAAGCAACCTGTTCATGCCACTGAAACCAAACAAGGAAGGAGAAAAGGTAATTAATTTTTTCCATTCAACAAAGCAAATATATTAATCTATCAAACAACAGCGCTTATGATTGGCTTAAATGGGTAAATGGAGTAAATATGAGGCTGAATTGGCCAATTGTAGAAGTTATAGCTTTCGATAACGAAAGTTAATGTACTTGGTGATGATCTTAGTTGTATTTAACATTTTCATCCCCCACGTACGTACGACTATGGAACGCTATTCTAAATACAGGGTAGATTTGGTAACAATGAAGACCAAAATAAAAAAAAACTTTGCTTATTTCTGTACCTCTTTATTGAGATTCCATGAGACCCGTGAATAGGTGTATGGAAACTCCCCAAACCAGAGAGACATTCTTGGTTCTGTATACATCTCGCCTGTAAGATGAAGTGGCAAAAACAGAAAAGACATAATAATAATAAAAATAGTAATCATAATAATAATCATAATAATAATCATAATAATGATCATAATAATAATCATAATAATAATAATAATAATTAGTCTTATATAGCGCAGAATCCAACCTAAAGGTTGCTCAATGCGCTTTACAGATGTGTGTAGCATTTAGAAAATAAGTAAGTTTTAATAGCACGTTTGAATTGTGAATCAATTTCCCGCAGATGGACTGGCAGCCAATTCCATAAATCTTCATTTTTTCTTTAGAAGTTGTTTACAATCCGCCACAAATCCCCAAATTCACTCTGACACCGTCTAAAACAGCTTTTTAAGGAGTGAGGAACCATTCACAGGGGCATAAAGCTTAAAGAAGATAAACCCAACATCTTTATCTTATGTAATGGGGTAGGAGGGAGGGAGAGGAGGACTAAAGAGAATGGGAGAGGAGGGGTAGATGAAGGTGGGGGCCAAACCTGCCTCTGCAGCACCAAATGGGAGATTTGCTATGTTAGAAGTACCACAGTCAAGTCTTAGTAAGGACTATAATTTTGTTAAATATGGGATATGATAATTCCATCAGGAGGTCAAAGAGTTTTCTTCTCCTGTGATCGGTTTTGTAGCATTTTCATGACAAAGTGTTTCTTAATGATGGCACTTTCACATAGTATGCAATGTATTGAATTTATACAATGGTCATTTTTTTACTCTGTAGCATCTCATAGGTATGAGAAGAAAAATTCTCATGTGTTAGGAATGTGTAAGAAAAATTGAAGAAAAAAATAAAGGGATTTTTTATAGCAAGTTACCATCTCCGGTGGTATTTTCCCTTTGTTGCCAATTCAGTTCTTTAACCAATCGTTTAAAGGAGACATCTGATTCATCTTCTTGTAGGAAATTTGGAACAAACATCACCCTGAATAAAGAAATTGGAAATATGTATTTCGGACCTTAAAATGATACACATTTAACATCAGAAAATAACACAGTAACTTTAAATTTTGATTGAATGAATTGTGATGTTTGAGGTTTGTTAAAATTGTTGGAAATTTTGTAACATGACATTAAACAGTTGCTGAAAAGCACATTTTATATAGCAATCATTTATCAATTTTTCTGACAATTTAACTTTCACTTATAATATCCTAATCCTAATCTCATTTGAGAACATTGAAATTGATCAAACTATGCCACCCTCTCCTACATTTTTACACCATATGAAAAATTTAATATTAAAAGAAAATGTAGTTTAAAAAAAAAATGTTTTTGGCTGTTTCTCTCATTACTTGGAATGAAACCCAACTAACTTACTCAAGCAATTAAAAACTGCATTGTTTATGAGAAATTTTGGTTCCTTAGCAAGAAAACCACTTCACTAGGGTGATATCTAACATCATTTGTGTTAGACAAATATTTGGTATAAATTCATTGTACTCATGACAATAGAGACCACAGTTGAATTTCTTACATTTTCTTAATCACATTTTTTGTAGTGTACTGACTTAGCGGTCTAAGCTGCAATAAACGGTAACTCCATGGATATCAGTTGGTTTTCAATAATCTATGGAAACTGTGCAAATCAATGTTTTGCCTTAATATAAAATATATAAAATATAAATCTACAAAGTACAAAAGGCACAATTAGTAATTAACGAAACTCATACCACGATTCTCCTGCGTTTGTTTTGCTCAGTATGTGTTTACCATGTTCTCTGAAATACAAACGAAAGACGGGAAACTTTTTAAGCAAAGAAATATGGAGGGCATTTCAGAAACTTAGTCCGGCTGCAAGAGAAGAGAAACAAAATAATTTACTCATTCACACAGATGTTTTTTAAAGAGTAAATAAAAGCTTTACAAATACACTGATATTTACTGAAAGATAGGTCATAACCCCCATGACCTTGTTTTAAGGGATCTACTGTTTCCAAAATATTCTTACGACGATTGTGCAAGATACTTCTAAATAAAATATTAGTAAAATAAAATAAAACTGTTAGCAAACTGCTTATCCACTAGAGAGCCTATGTAATAGAATGTGTAAAAGTAAGTTTGCCTGACGTTTCGATCCTAGCAGGATCTTCTTCAAAGGCTAAATGGCAAGTAACAGTAACAGAAGGGACAAAAACACGCACAGAATACAGACAGGTTAATGAGCATGGTGAACACAATGAGATGTAAGGGAATTAGTAGACAAGAGATGGAGAGAGGAAAGAAAGAAACCAACATGGGAAGAGGAGAGGTAGGAGAAAGAAAAAATGAGTAAACGGTTCGTCTGCTTACTCTAAGAGATGAACGGTCTCTTTGATCGGTGCCTCCACCGTTACCTCCTTGAAAACAAACGACTGGTTTGACGGTTGGCTTGGTAACCGAGGATTCTCCAAACTTCCTGCTTCTGTCAAGGGGTCGTGGGACATATCTGCGGCCTTTTGAGATGTGTTTACCGCTGCCGGCGAGCTCCTCTGCGATCGCATCCCAGGTTTTCTCAGGCCACTGAGAGCACCGGATCCCTGAAGTCGATTACGACGTCTCTTCTCCGCGTGCTGTTGAAAAGGACGAATATGCTCTGAGTTTCATAGTATAACCTTCAAATTTTGCTACAAATTGTGAACAATTTCAAAAATTAGTCCTGGCCCGGAAATTTACAAGTGCTAAAAATGTTGACAATAGCAATCTCTCAGTTAGGGAAGCCATATATTTCTTTGGTTGAGTGGTACACTGCATTCTGAGGTTGGTGGTCTAAGGGGTGTCCCGGCCCCCATCCAACACTCCTCCCTCACCCCTTCCCGCCCCCTCCTCTCTTTTGAAGAAACCATAACAAATGGTGGCACATTCATAGCTTTATACACCAGTTGAGTACAGTGTAAAATTTCCTCACTTTCATATTATTATTATACATTTTTCTACGCAAAAGGCAAATACCACACATCTTTTCGCGACACAAATTTAGAAAACCCTGTCTAAGCGAACTGGTTCATTATGTTTATAGTAGAAAGCAACATCAGCTTCTTATGTTGAAGCAGATTCATCAATTTTGTTTCCACAAATTCACCAGAATGATTCGATAAACGTTAATTCAAGCACAATGTTACAGAAATTTCTCTATGTTTACAAACTGAATAAAAAAAATTTATTCTGATGGAATCCAAGATTCCAAGTAGTCAATCAAAATTTGTGGATCTGAAGGATAAAACCATAGCAAAGCGAAAATCAGCATTACAAGAGCATTTGTGCTCTTAGCCTTCGTTAGTTGATGTGTACCATCTGATATAATGATGGACGTTGACTCAACCAGACAGCCAAATATCTTTCTGTATCCTTGGTATAATTTAATGACACTCTCAGTTCAGTGAGCACTGTGAAAGTTGAATTTATAAATATTAAATTATTTTCTTCCAACAGATTTTCATTTCTCATAATGCAATTTATCCATTACCAGTACTTTTTGAAAACAAACTGCTCCATTTTACATGCACAGTCTAACCTCATGAAAAGCAGTATTTCCACCTGTATCAATAATGGTATGGTCCACAACACATTGTTACAGATCTATAAACCATATATTGTAAATCAGAATATATCTGAAAATTACCTGTTGTGATTGAGTTTGTCCAACCGCGTCGGAGTGCTGCGCACCCGAAACGACTTCTGGTTTTGGGGGTGACACTGTTTGTTGCCATGGTGATATGCTTCCTTGGTTAACCTCCCTCTGTTCTGCCTTGCTCGGATTTGTTTCTGGGTAATCGGTCCCGTGCTGGTGGATTGAACTTTGTTGCCTAGGTAATGGATTATCCTCGGCCATGTTTTCTATCGGTTTCTTAGATTCGGCCAAAGTTTCTCGACTCTCCCTGTCTATAACAACATTGTCATTACTCACTGAAACTGAAGAGGGTAACTTATTGTCTTGGTTGGCCTGGAGTGCTTCATTTCCTGTTACTTCGACAGGTGGCATTTGTTCCTTTTGTCCGATCAATAATTCCTCTTCCACGGATGGTGGACTGTCATGTGATTGATCACATGACTTGTCGATTCTTCCACATTCCTCGGTGTTTACTTGCAGCTCATTGGCTACTGCCTTCGCATCAGAAATTGTCCTCTCATTCGAGGAAACAGACTGTCTATCTTGATCAGTTTCCATAGGAGTTGTACTTTCCTCTTTATGTTCACTACTTTTCTGAGGTCCATTTCCCTCTCCAGGTTCATTTTCCTCTCCGGGTCCATTTTCCTCGACTGGTTTACTGTTCGTTGGAGAATCATTTTCCTTTTTCGTTTCTGGCTTCTTCGGGGCTTGTGACATCTGCTGTACGTCCGAGCTTGGTTCTTGCTCTTTCAGGTTGACCTGTAAATAGTCGTATATTTCCAGCAGGCAAAATGCATCCAAGGCTGGAAGAGAAAAGACATCAATATGGTATTTTGGAAAAAAAACAATACTTATTGACATTATAAACATGGAAAAGCAAAAGTTTGAAGAGGGTTCCACAAAGGGCAGAAAATTTGTGAAAGCATTACGGCAATCTTTA
>KN887752.1:26174-39429 GCA_000934455.1 Apostichopus parvimensis | reverse complement strand
TTTGGTTTGATTTTTTAGGGGGGACGTCCCCCCCACTCAAAAATTAGGGGGGGACGTGTCCCCCCCGACCCCCCCGCTTCCGCCGCCTATGGTGCCAAACACCAAATAAAATGTCTATAACTCTACACTCATTATTGTTGCCATAATTTTACAAGTTAAACCTTCTTAACAATGTTTGCGTCCGCTCAGAATAACTATTGCCCCTACAGTCCTCCATGAAAACACGTACTTTAAAATACCTCTACAGCGGAACGGACATTACTTCGTTATAATGACCCCTGACAAACATTGGCTAGTGCGCAACGGAAGCCTATAGTAAAATGTCTATAATGTGCACAAAAAAATCTTGAAGCGGGAAGTTTTCCGTATACTAGTTACCATAGTTACAAATAATTGCATTTAAACAACATCCTTTGTGTTCGTTGAGCACTACAGATGCAATAATGCTTGCAGACAACTGTAAGGGATATATAAGCCAATCAATTCACAGGAAATTTGGAAACCACCATTGACTATTTTTAGCATGAAAATCTCTGTAATGGAAATGTTGTTAACTCTGTACTTGCGGTGTATTGTTATGATATATTAGTTTTCAAACAAATTCAATCATCTGTACAAAGGATTAGAATTTTGGTTCTTTCGAGAAGAAGTTGTGGTTTTTTGTTAAGAATGAAAGAAATTTATTTATAAAATTGTTTTGTTTTTCATAGGCCAAGCTGTGAGTGTGTGTACTTGGTGTTTGCTTCCCCCAAAATGTTTGCCAGACAGAAGAAATTTGAGGGTTTTGCGTCCCTGGCTAAAAGATTGCGTCCCAGATGCAGAATCCTGCATTAATTTCGTAACAATACTGTACACTACAGTTCTGTCCAAACTTGTTGCAGTCGATCTCCGTTGAACTAGTCAATAACATTTAGACTTAAGGTAGCATACTCCTATTAGAGTCTATATCCATCCAGTGGCGGCGGAAGCCAATAATTTTAGGGGGGGGCGGATATCAAAGTCACTATCTAAGCGTAGCGCCACCATCGGTTGGCGCGGAGCGTACTAAAAAAATTTGGGTAAAATAGACCCCTCAGATCGCAGGAAATCGCTATTTCCGACCCCTAATAGTGTATTCGTGCACTAAATATTTTGATGTCTTAGGGTCTAAAAATTTACAGATTTAATAAAATATTAGCTTGCGTACAAATATATTTATGATCGTTTTTCAGCCATGCAGTGTAGATTACACTTAGCGGCGAACACTTCGCAAAATAGTGTTGATTCTCTGCTGAACAGCTAACATACATAGCAGTGATTATTGACTGAGTCATTTGGCTGTCACTTAAATTGGCATTTGCGTTTAGTCCAGTCGCACTATTCATCTAGAAGTCAGGAAACTAGCAATACAGCCACTACTTGTATTTTCCAAATATACTGACTTGTGTTTCCTTCTTTTTGACGAAGTTTGCACATGATCTATTTTCCGATATTTCCTCACATCGCGTTGATGGTTCGACGTGTTTGGTTTTAATTTTGATTTGGTTTGATTTTTTAGGGGGGACGTCCCCCCCACTCAAAAATTAGGGGGGGACGTGTCCCCCCCGACCCCCCCGCTTCCGCCGCCTATGGTACTAGTAGTACTAGTAGTATGGTAGGCCTCAGTCTACTCTAAGTTGCAACATATTGGCCCATGTTGGCCTTAACATTTAATCAGTGTTGTCCTTACCCAAAAATAATGCAGACTAGGCCTACTGAGTTGGACTAACTAAATTACTCGTCTTTATATCTCTATATGTTGCAATCCAGTTAATTCTTTCTAGGCCTAGCATAGGCCTAGATGCTAGACAGATGTAGATTTTACAACCAAATTGTTTAGGGACGGGAATTCCACCATTAGCCTAGGCCTAACAACTAAGCCTAGCATACCGTGATTATCATCAGGAATACGTTACAGCAAGTCCTGCATTCAACTTGGTTACTACCATTATTAATTAAGACCACCTGGGCCTACATTAACTAATTCGGCCAAAGTTTGGGCTGTAGCCAACTGTAACGTTTCGTGTCTAACCTTTGGCCTAACTTTTATTAAAGTTAGGCTTATGAGGGCTACACTAACTTAGGATACAGTGGGCTTAATTTCACGTACGAATCCTATCTTTCGTAAGCTCTTGATACCGTCAATTTGCCTAATGCAAGCTAACTCGTAACTTACTTCAACTAAAAGGTCAGGTTAGTGTAAATTTCGCGTTATTGATATATAGTGTGCAGATTTGGCATAACGTTAGCGAGTTGTTGACCTTGACCCAGTCCTGAACTCGTACTGTACGTACTAAACTGTATAGCTTCTCACGTGTATTGATATTTCATAACAGGTGAATCACCGTAACGCAACTTAGCAGCTGGGTCAGTTTTTCATCAGAAAGGATGGCGCACGTCACAAATAGCTAACATTGCAATACGTGTATATTCTCTCGCGTCAGGAATGTACGGCGGTCATAAGGTGACATGCGAGATGTAGAGTTACCATGTTAGCATAACACGACATTTCGACAAAATATTAAATTTTTGGCGAGATAAAGAGTTACGCTAACTTGACATCTCGGTAAACTTTGTCAAAATGTCGAGTTGCCATGTTACACCTAACTCGGCATCTCGACAAACTTTTGATTTTTGTCGAGATGCCGAGTTACCCTAATTTGACATCTCGGTCAAATTTGTCAAAATGTCGAGTTGACATTTTACATCTACTCGGCATCTCGACAAAATTCAGATTTTTGTCGAGATGACGTGTTATTATTACATGTTAACTCTACATCTCGCATGTCAACCTATGACCGCCGTAAGAATGCGTTACGCGTTTTCGAAATTATGTCGAACCGTCGAATTACAACAAATATTCTCATCTCACGATGGCTTTTCAGGGGTGGAGGGGCCGGCAAATTGGGATAGGGTACCTCGACCCATCGATAACGTTGTCAGAGGCGTAGGAGGGAATTTCTGATGATACACAGTTATATTGACTGGGAAGAGCAGGATGGCGAGAAGGGGACAGACCTCTGGATGATTTTCAAGTACAAACATATACATATGTCAGGAAGTGGGTACCCTGAAGTCCCTGGAAGCCTAAATCAAGTGTACAGACACTCTCACACACTTACGAAAACGCAAACATCGTGTACAAGAGGATGTAATCTGAAGTTTGTTGGGAAGATATCTCCTTTCTTTCTTCTTGTTTTCTAAGCGAAGTATTTTGGATTGAGTGGCAAATTTCTCGCTGGATAGGACCCCATCGACTCTCATCCTGCTGATTAGGCCATACGGTACACGGGGGAAGGTTTAAGGGTGACCAAAACTACAGCCACCGCCTCCTTCCACCCTTCTCACATCTATCGTTAACCTCGTTATAAAGATAAATTAAGTTAGCCCCATTCCTGTGGTTGATACTTTAATTATCCACAAAACTGTGGCTATAAATGAAGAATGAAAATCATTTGACAGAGAAGCGTTTAACTAAACAAGGGGGGGGGGGGAGGGGGGAAGTTGCACTGCTAAAGGGTCTTTGTGTATATGTTGAAACCTCTATAAAATTTTTGTTTTCTTTCAAGTTCTTTGTTTTTTTTGTAGACAAAATGCACCGAATAACAAAATTAGATCATATGCTTTGAGCACTTTCCCTATATAGGCCTACAGAGAATGATAAAGTATATAGGTACCAAGTATTAGAAACCAAGGAACATGATATGAAACAAACACACAACTTTTAGCTGAGTACATTTGAATTTATTTGCGTAACTCGATCAGCTGATGTATGACAACAATAACTTTATTGGATAAAAGTATCTCAACGCGAATTATAAGTCTATGGCTACTATTATGCTAGTATGAAATGTAAGTATACAACGCGTGCTTAAATCCTGTTCTTCCTCTACGGAAGCGTGGCAGGGGCATTTCATTGACGTCGTACACACGTGAAAAAGGGTAACAGATATGGTTCACGTCGTGCAAAAACACTTGGTACAGTAGTTACAAACAGGTCGAAAAACTTATGGCAAAATGTTCCATCTTTGAAAAAGATTAAAGTATGAACATTACTCTGCACCTATATCGGTATAGGCTGCCTTCTTTGCAAAACATCAAAAATTTAAACATTACCATTTTGACTATCTGTACAATTGGTATCAAATTGTGCAAAAAAAAAATGCGGAAATTTTTCAGTCTTTGAGAAATAATTCAGGTTGTTTTACCAAGTCGTTAAACCTCCCATGTATATGATGTCCCTTCTACACTTTCGAATATTAAACAGAACAGAAAACTATTCAAATCACATATTATACCGATATTTTCTCACATACATGGCCGTGGGTTAATACTCTTTCCAGCTTTAAAAATTATAAGAAAACTACATGTGTTAAGCATCATATAGAGCGCACGAGAAATACAATTTCGTTTTCAGTTCAATCACCTGAAAACAATGTCTACCTTTACAATGATGTTACATGGGTGAGTGTCAGGGGTGGGGGCTGATCGACTCATGTAGGTTAGCAAGTTAAGCAAGGACAAACAGACTATATGTGTAAATAATGCACAAATGGTTGTAGATGAAGGCAAGCAAGTAATAAACAGATCGGAAGCGTTTACAATTACAATATACAGTCAATCTAAAAATGATGTTACATAAACTTGCGCTTACATATACTTCAGTTTGGAAAAATAAGACATTTCATTATTTATTGCGATAGAAAAATTCAATATTATAATGACCAAACTTTAAGAAGATATACAACAATTAATTGATTACAATATAGATCATTCAATCAAGTTATCGAAGTGCATGCAATCGAAGGTAATTGGTTTATTCTCTCAACCTGCAGTGTTCTCCGTTTAGCTACCGCATTGGTCACCAATTCGTTTCAGGTTTTGCAAGTTACCCCTTTTCAAATATTCAATTTTCACTCTATTCTTGAAATCATCGATGTGAATGTACAGGCCCTGCAGTGAATATAATATCAAATTTAAACGTAAACGATGTATTAAAACTCAAGAACACATATACACATTATGGTTTTCGTTACTAAAATGTTTCGTTTGCCAATGATAACTTACAGAGATTTAATCTTCTCAATAAATAAATTGATTATTAATCGCCGATGTTTTTCATTATATCGTTCTGTGACGTGAATTCGTATACGTGTTAGTAGCACCTTTCATGGTTTTACAACCTTTACAAATATTTACGAAGCATAATTTTGAAGTTTTACATTTTTTCTCTTTCCCCCCCCCCCCCCCCCCCCCCCCACCTTCCCCCATTGTACAACATCATATACTGGTCGTAAACCAAACTGAACATGATGCAACTGCTCAACTTAGGAACGGTTCTATATTTACGGGATATTGCGCAAGGTTTGGTGATTGGGCGGGGGAAGGGTAGGAGTTGGGGATGGGGTGGTCGGCTTGGGTGGGGTGAGGCGTTAGGATTGTTGTGGATCGAGTTGTCATTATAATACAGTCAGAGAGGCTGGAATATGCTAACTCGGAATAGAATCTAAATAAGAAATGTACTTCCATCCAAGCATTGGATGGGCATATACATGCTCCTCTCCCAAACTAATCGTCACGTTTATTGGGCTAAGAGTGTCAAATTTACCTGTAGTTTCCTCACGCCTCCATTTAACTTGAAAGTTTCTCTGCCATGGCCCATTCGACGGTTGTTAAACGAAGCACAGTCTCCTGGTTTTAATTGAAACCTTATCTGGAAGACATGAAAATGAGATTCCTTAATTGACCGGCTTTTACGTATAATGTTATATACACACGACTAGATATAAAAAAAAATTTAAAAAACGACTAAAGAAATACTATGACATATGAGAGTTAATATTGCTTTTGTTTAACGAAAAATATATTATCAGAGGTCGAAGGTCGCAAGTGGTCATTACAGACTACCGTACGCTATATATGTCCTTTACTTCGACTGACAAAGTTTTGCTCCATATTTCTAATTCTTGATAATTTAACTTTGCCTACTAAATTCAATGTAAAAAAGCAAACATATGATAACCATTGTCTTATTATATACCTTTTGGTCATTTTAGCAAAATTCCATTCGATTTCCCAGATTGTCTGATGTGAAGGGGAAAAAATTCTTGTCCCTAGGTCCTAGTAATAGTTAAAGTCTCAATACCTGTTTGCTGATGAATTTCAGAAAACAAACTTCCGAAGTAGATTCGATGTGTCTTGTTCTAAATGCACTCTGACCAGATAAGTTTAATGGAGGAAAGCCGTTGCAAATTTATTTTTTGTTGCCCTTATGGCGAGAACGATTTATCACAAAATCACTGCGACCGCCCATGTCAGCATGTTCATTACACAAATGTAAACGAAATAGTCTACACATGCGGCCCGATCAAGATTTAAACGCAGCTCTATACTGGTATCGTCCACTTTTTACAATTCCACGGAGGAAACATTTGAAAATACCTGTTTATTCATTGCAATGGAAGGAAATGACACATTTCCCAAGATACATCGTTAAGATCGAGAGAAAGATACTATTCAAGAGAAGGGACTCAGACTTAAGACATGCTAGCCACGAAAGTGACAGTCGTAAACAAAACAGAGAGATTTGATTGGCGCATGATCTGTTGGGCGGGGCTTGCAAATTTTGATTGATTTGTAGAATGTACGGACTCGTAAAAGTATGTGGCGATTTTTCCCAGCCCCCTCATAATTTTTAACGATAGATGATAACTCAATAAAAATAATGAATATTGATATGAAACTTGCATAGAACGGTGTCAATTTGACTGAGCTTATAGTGCAGTAAGCTTGAAAGGTCGAAGTTTAAATTTGGCAAAGAAGTAATGAGACTTTAACGCTAGTGATATATAATGATAATCATATATGTGGCCAGGTTTGATTAAAATATGTTTCTCTTTCATCAGTCAAGAATAAATGTTCCCTTCGACAATTAATGAGCCAATTTTCTGTTCCTATATGATACCGTACATTATATCGAATCGTAAACCAAGATTTCGTTTTAATGGCCGCTGTATTTGAAAATGTAACCACATAAGCAGGCGTGGAACCAAAGGGTGTGCACCTCTAAATTTCAACCTCGCACCACAAAAATGGGGGAAGGGGGGGGGGGAGGAAAAAACTTAGTCATTAGCACTACCTTGCATGTAGACTTGATTAAAGACATAATTCATAGCCTAAATATGCTTCATAATGCACAAATTTACGTCTACAATTTGATCCTTTTTTTTCTGCAGAGGCACCCTCCGACACCCCACAACGGGAATTGGCTTTAACGACCACAGGGTCATACCCCATCCATTTAAAAATCTTGGATCCGTCAAATTATTAACAGTAGGCGGGGGAGGGGATTCAATATAGTCCAGCCTGTAGATCTGTGGCGATAACACACATAAACTTACTTTGGTTGGAGAATTTTCGATCAGTTCAGCAAATTTGAAATATGCTGCATAATATGGTTCGACCAATTCCTGAATAAGATAAATGCAAAGTATTATTAACAAAACTATTTGCCGGTGTTTATTTTGTCTATATACAGAGCTTATACATCACACCGCTTCATACAAATACTTCGGGAAACTGTTTCCAATAATCATAGTTTTTTGAAATTCTTGATGATTGCAGGTTTAGCATGATTCCCTATAAACTAAGGGTGATTGTGTAATGATAC
The DNA here is from genome assembly GCA_000934455.1 of Apostichopus parvimensis. Taxonomy (NCBI): domain Eukaryota; kingdom Metazoa; phylum Echinodermata; class Holothuroidea; order Aspidochirotida; family Stichopodidae; genus Apostichopus; species Apostichopus parvimensis. Next base: position 31,742 of record KN887752.1, on the reverse strand, counting down.
GACATGCACTTATTTACACGTTTAAGTACGTCGAAACTGTACAGCCTACGCAGACCTACGCAAAGTGCAAACAAACTCTATACTATAAAATCATTGGGACCATTTCCCAAAGAATATTAGACATACTATACATCAATAAGATGTTCTGCTTCTTTGACGTTAAATACATTCTTATTAATAGACAATAATTTAAAGAAACAAACGTGAATAATATTGGTTATTCCAATTGACGGTACAACTTGCTGAAGTAACATTCTTGATTTGACAATGGGTTTTCATTTATGTTCCTTACAGGAACTGCCTTCTTGTCGTTTTCTTTTGGTGGTTTAAACATTTGTTACTGATTTTAAAATCTCCATAGAAAATGAAAGAGAGAATTAAATAGCTGTAAATACTTACTTCTGGAACCTGTAGCGGTCCCTCTGTGTATATACTCCAAAACACAGCGTTCACCTTGAAAATACAAAAATACAAAATGGAGGACGAAACAAAGCTGTTTATTCTATTGCATGGTTTATTCATAAGTGCCTTCTTTCAAAGCTTTAAAAAACAGAGCCCTTGTGAGTCCCTTTACATAAGTATTGTAATTAGACTGTTTCTAGCGATAATTTTAATTAGCTGTGATAAAACAAGTAAACTGAAGGGAACAGAATATTCTCACTTTTCAAGGGTGTGAATATCCCCTGCAGAATACCCGCTCTCCCTCTTAAATATACTTTACTTAGTATAGATAAATATGAAGCTTAGTCGACGAATATTGTTGATGACATTTGCGAAAATGAAAACAGAAAACGAAATCGAAAAAAGACAAAGTAAAAACTACAACAAAAACCAACACAAAACTAAGCACAAACACACAAAGACAAGGTATCAACATTATAGACAATACGTTTACGCTATGTAAGTGTCATTGCACATTATATCAGTTTAAATCATTTCCATTAACCATTTCTCAGTAAAGAAAGTAATGCGACGCAGACTACACATTTCAATCTAAAATATCAAATCCTTACTTTTCCCTTTGTATTTACGCTGATGTGTGGTCGCTGATACACGATGAAGGATGGGCGTTCACTGTTTGCATAAACCAAAGAGAAGACACATAAATATGTTTTTTTAATTTTTTTTTTATAGAAAGTGGTCCTTTATACTAATAAGCTGTATTAATAATTATTTTAATTTTTATAAAAGATCTCACAAAATAGAGCCAGCTGGGCACGACAAGAAATTGTATCCACTCCCATCCCCTGTCACCTAACAACGAGATTGTTACTGATGCTGGTCTGGACTCTGGAACAATCCTTTTCTTTCATGAATCTAAATCCATCACCGTGGTACATTTTGCTTAATATAATATATCATCCTAGCTTTAGCGATCATTCGCTGTAAGCTTAAGCTTCAGTATATTTCACAATTTGCCTCATCGATAATTATATGTAGTTCTAGAACTTTCGAGTTCATTTCGGGTTTTTCAGTATATCAGTGTATGCGCATTCTGCTTGCTTCAAGCATGTTCCGCTTGCCTTTAAAACAATTTTCTGGTACTACAACAAATAACATGAAACTTTTACTGATAGGAAAAACTATTTCAAACTACTAGTTGAAACCCCCATCTCAGTATCATGCCCCTAACTCGAGATATGATTGATTGAATGTAGAACTATACCTTCAACCACACCAGGAAGCTGAATCACAGTAGTGGGTATGAGGACATGGGGTTTGAATTACTCTTCAAAATCTTTACTGATGCTACCCTTACTTGAATAAAGTGTAAATTGCAGTGCTACTTGCCAAAATGGTTCATATTACGGTAGCCCTGAAAGGACATGCGAGATTGTATAGAGCCACTGTGTTACAATAACTGTACATTTAAGCACTACAAATTTTTCCTTTAGTTTTGTCGATCCTATAACTCTAGAGAGTTATATCAAGTATTCGAATTGTCTGTTACACAATTATCTTGAGACAAGTTTAAAAACATGAAATTTGTCGAGCTGTCAAGTTACACCGATATGGTATCTTGGTCAAAATTCTCTCGATGTAGCAAGGAAGTCATTTAACACTCACGCATACCCAGTACATCTCGTCCACCTTAGTAAATAACAGGAGGTACACACATATAGGCCTACTAAACCAAATAAAATATAAAAGAAGAAGAAAAACAGGAAGGAAATACGATAAAACTAGGAGGTTTCTCACTCGTCATCGTGTATCTTTTGAAATGTTGCCGGAACCTTTACCAATGTCGCAAAGTGTTCTGGGTATTCTTTCTGCAGCTGTTCCGCGGCATAGTGGAGATCAACGAAAACACTTGCACCGCCCTCCACAGACGGATCCAACCTGAACGAAATATGATATAGACAAACATTTGCATACATTTCTATTGTCAGTCGAAAACGGTTCAATCAGATACGGTAAGCAAACCTTCTCCTCCCTCCCTCACTCCCTCACTCCCTCACTCCATTTCTCCCTTACTCCCTTCCTCCCTCCCTCACTCTCCCTCCCTCCCTCCCTCCCTCCCAAATTGCTTCAGTGTATTGTTCCTCATATTTTCACGTAAGTGGTTTACAGAAGCTGAGCCTACTTCCGTTTGAATTCACTGCCACCACACCTCAACAAAAGTATAGCAAACAAAAATGTGGGATGCAGTAAGGTAAATAATTTTTTAACCAAAAAAAAAAACATAATGCATATATACTAATGTGTTCACTTACCTGGTGCAATGAAGTAATTGTAAGCCAGGAGGAGACTCGCTGTACGGCATATCCTGATGAAATTCCAGGGGCAACTCCGTAAAACCAATGTTGGTGACATTATCTCTTGATTCAACATCAAAGACCTGAGTAAGAGATAAAAATGGTTAAGCTATGCATTTTCCTTATTTTCTCCATGTGCGAGAAAGATGAAGTCACATAAATACACACACACGCATGTGCACACATGCATATCACATTCAGTATTAACGTATCACTTGTTTGGAAATTAATGAGAAACTTTTCCTTTCAAATTCTCTTTCTTTTTTTGTGGCCAGAGATTTACTTGATTTAATATACGACTTACTATAACTTAAAAATTACTTAATAATATGTCGAACTTAATGGTAATGTACCGATATCTATGACTCAGCGAGAGAAGACTTAATCAATCGCTTTACAAGGAATGTGTGTGTAAAGGAGAATCAGTTCGTTTGTTCGACGTCACTTTGAGCTTGCGCACTTGGTGTCGTGTTTTTTTCCACCAATTACAGCACTTGTGTAGCTTTAAGTACATTCTAGTCCTAGATAATCTCAGTACAAGTTGGCAACTTTCCGTTTAATCAAGATTTTTCAGTTTTTGCAACGATTTCCCCAATTTTCTAAATGCCTTTGTAAATTTTCCAAAAATATCACTTGTTTTACGATAACTTACAATAAAAAATTAAAAAATAATAAAAAGGGGGGGGGGGAGTAAAAAAAAACACTTAATAACAGAAGTGGAGGGAGTTAACCAGTTTTGAATTAATTATATTATTCAAGCACCCGTTGCCTAGAAACATTATGGACAATTTTAGGAAATGGTTTCCTAATATGTACTATAAGGCTGTAAATATGCCACCATTTGGTAAACATGTCGCCCTATTTAAAATCTAAACATTCTTCACATCCCTACCTCGGGACAAACTCCTCCCCTATGACGCACCCCTCCCCAGGAAGCAGTCTCCAAAGTTTCAGCCAAAGAAACACGGTAACCTTAAATATTGAGATACTCACGTCGGTATATTTTATAAATGGCGGAACTGTTGCCGAACCACGTGACATCTAAATTTGACGGTATGTTAATATATAAATCTCATACATGGCATACTCTTAATGTGGGGGAAAGGTAATGTAAGATTTACGGTGACAACGCTTGAAAATGTTATAATGCGTTACAATGCGTCGAAACAATTTGCCGGGCTTGCACCACTGCGCACCACTCATTGTTATCTTGGCTGATGCATGTTTACCATTTGACCTATGACCTATGATCAATTCAATGTGTCATGAACTTACTGTTCCCCATATGGTTTGGTAAAGAGGTGCCACCAGCTCACCGACCTATTAGAGTTAGAAAATAATGTCAAAGGGGGTCACACCTTCATGAGGAAATTTATAATTTAAATACGATGGAATTGTATATAGAAACATCCCACTGATGATGTCCTAAATACATGATAATTAAAAGTCAAGATCCTAAGCTTGTCTATTTGTATACTTAATTTGCATCTTTAAGTGCTTCATGATCTGACGAAAATTAACCATAATAATTTACTTAATATGCTAAATTTGAACTCAATTACTGCCTTACACACTTATAGCGTATTGCATTCACCATATGTGTTCTAACAAGATGCACTTAATATACAAAACTTAAGGTGAAATCTGAAAAGAAAACTATTTTGCATATAGGTTTTAAAAAATGCTCATTACGATGTCGACAAAGAGGAACTAACAGTTTGTCTGTTGTTATAAACCCAACGTTAATGCTTATGACAACTCAACATGTACTCACGTCTAATGCTCAAATTTGTTTAACGGTTTAGCATGTACTAAGTATACTACATGATATCCATTCTTTGCTTCCACAACATACGGTAATAAATATTTCTGATGTCAAGTATGGCAGCGAAAATATCAGTTAGACTTTTCATGGGAGAGGAATGGAAAGGATGTTTCATATAAAATAATAATAATAAAAAAAAAAAACCTTCGGTCGCCTACGATGGTATTTGCGAAAATAAAAACACTAAATTCAAACAAGAAATCTCACAAAATTACAACAGAATTTGACAAAAATCTTAAAAAATCCCCCCCCCCCAAAACCGAAAGCAAATTACTGCTTTTGAGGTGACTCTAATATACATGCAAATCTCTAAGGCTTAAGCAGAAAGGTCCCCCCCCCCCAAAAAAAAAAAAAAAAACTCTCAACCTTCATGAGAATCGAGGATTGACTTCCATGTGAAAGATAAACCTCGATGTCTTTTTGCCTTTTTTTTGACAGCTTACATAGGGTTACCTCTGATTGCATGTTACTAAACCGATCAGACATATACGATAACATACCTCGCCGACCTTTTTATCTTCACAAGGCACATTCTTCACTATCGCCAAGCCATCGCTTTCTATAGCTTGAATCCACCTGAGAGAGTAAAAGAGAGAAAGAGAGAGAAGGAAAACCACTTTTCTTTATAATAATAGTGTTATTGTTCAGTTATAAAAATTATAGAAAATGTATGTAATATTTTTTACATCGAAAACCCTTTTCATGGCCTTTTAGTAATATAGCCACTATATTATGAGTGAAGCAGTCGGTAGTATGTCATGTGATCAAGGCACCTATTCTACAAAAAGGTTCATGTTCTGTGGAGATTTCTCCCTTCTTCGCTACACTGATGCAATGAGTGACATAGTCTAAGGATACTGCAGGGAAAACCTTGAATGCAATCTCTATACATAACGTTTTCTTGATAATTGAAACTTTCACAATTATACCATAATTGCACTTTGAACAAACATCGGTGATGTTATTGTTGAACACTGATAGAAATAT
>KN887751.1:32966-50447 GCA_000934455.1 Apostichopus parvimensis | reverse complement strand
AAAAAAAATATTTTGACCATAGAAAGTCCGATGTCCAGTCCAGAGTTAAGGCAAAGGCAACAAAATATTTCAATTCTTTTTCTTACTAGGTATATATCTACGACTGTAATTTAGATCTTAACTCAGCACGTTCAGTTATCATAGATGTAGGTATACGGCAGTTTATAACCTGAGAGATGGTGTGATTAAAGGGTGTGAAGACTTGTGCACAAAGAAACGTCTCATGCCGGTGATCTGACCTAGTTTCGACTGAGGTGTAACAGAAGTGTTTTAGACACCACCATCGATCCCAGAAAATACACACACAGCTTGCTACCGTCGGTAATTAGACACTAGTGTACAGTCACTACATGCAGCTACGGTCAATACCCACAATGCCTTTAAGGCAAGGGCAACAAAATATTTCTACTAGGTATATATCTACAAACATAATTTAGTAGATCTTAACTCAGCACGTTCAGTTCATTGATGCAGGTATATACGGGCAGTTTATAACCTGACAGATGGTGTGATAAAGACAGCTTGTAGGAGTATCTTTTCTCGCTTTTATTTATCAAAGTTAAAAAATTATGAAGGATGTTTTAAAATGAAATGATCCTGCTTTCTATACAAGAGAGAGGGAGAGAGTAAACTTCAGAGAAAACTTCATAAAATTCCCCTTGTAAGTATACAATGCTTCAACCTAGAACTAATTACCCGTATGGTATTGTGATGTGTTTTCTAAACTTTCCATGAGTGGGAGGATTTTAGGACTCTTCATGCAACACTAATAATCTCTCAATATGTAGATGAGATATGCTGGTATCACAGACAATAATACTTGGCAGTGCTGCTATTTGCAATTGAGCTACGACAAAGTTTTAATTTTGTCGTATGCAGAAAGCCTTACTGCTCACATGCTCCGCATTCTTCATCGAGAGACAAGAGAAGCCAATTTCCCTTGCTAATACCACTCTATACTGTCCTCCCATATCATGCTTCAAAGCACTCGTACTGACAGTATGAACAGTTCCAAACCTTTAGTTGATTCTAATGCTAATACCACTCTATACTGTCCTCCCATATCATGGTTCAAAGCACTAGTTCTAGCAGTATGAACAGTTCCTGACCTTTTATTCGATAGAAACAAATGACATTCATACTGCTCATACAGTCAGTACGAGTGCTTCGAAGCAGGAGAGGAAAATACAGTACAGAAAAAATTGTCCCCACTGTGTGACTTGACTTTATCTTAATGAATGAACAATACTCATCCACTAATTAGACTACTCATTACACTACTTACTCACACTCATTACATTCTCATCACACTCATTACATTACACACTCATTACATTACACTACTACATTACAATACTCATCCACTAATTAGACAATTTTACTAAGTAGTAATTTAGGTTGCATTTATATTGGTAAGCAGATTGGTCGATATGGACTATTTGCTGCATTTAGTAACTAATTTGAAACACTTCTATTATAATTACAAAATCTTATTTGAAGTGTATGAAACATGGGTTTAATTTTCTGTTAACGAGATAAACAAAATTTTACAACCATATTCTACTTCCATAGTTTTAACCATTTACCTGATTAAGTTATTTCCAATCGGCACTAAACGTCCGTATCTGACGACCCCATTGTCAGCGGTCATGAAGGTGGCATACGTCACAAACAGGCCACCGGCGGCACCAGTGTCGAAAGCATTCTGACTGATGGCATCAACCCACATCCTAGGATTAGCAAATTCACCTGTGGATGCATATCAATCAAATATTACAGAATCCTTTACAGATCAGGCAATGGATGGGGGGGAATTAATGAGACATATGAGGGGAAGGGAGGAGTGAGAGGAAGGGAGGGTTGATGGAAAGGGAGGAGTGAGGGTAGGGAGGGTTGATGGGATGGGAGGACTGAGCGGAGGGATGGGAAGGGGAAGGGAGGGTGGAAGGGAAGAGAGTGTTGAAGGGAAGGGAGGGTTGAGGGGAAGGGAGGGTTCAGGGGAAGAGAGGGTTGAGGAAAGGGTTGAGGGGAAGGTTGAGGGGGGTTTAGAGGAAGGGAGAAGTGAGGGGAAGGGAGGGATGAGGGAAATTGAGGGATGAGGGGGAGGGAGGGTTGAGGGGAAGGAAGGAGTGAGGGAAGGGTGGGTTGATGGGATAGTACGGTTGAGGGAAAGAGAGGACTGAGCAGAGGAAGGGTTCATGGGAGTGAGGGTGGAGGTGAAGGTAAGGGAGGGTTGAAGGGAAGGGAGGGTTAAGGGGAAGGGAGGGTTAAGGGGAAGGGAGGGTTGAGGGAAAGGGAGGGTTGAGGGGAAGGGAGGGTTGAGGGAAAGAGTGGGTTGAGGGGGAGGGCTAAGGGGGGTTGAGTGGAAGGGTGGGTTGAGAGGAAGGGAGGAGTAAGGGGAAGTGAGGGTTGAGGGAAATGGAGGGTTGATGGCACTCAGAGCTCAGAACACTCAGAGCTTGCCATGAAATGTTATCGATCATTTTGTAGCACATTTATATTTTACATACACCAATTGATTACTGCAAGTCACTACTGATAATTGCTGTTATAAATTTTTGATTACAATATTTTTTTGGGACATGCAGTAAGATTCGTCAATGTCTAGGAGTTTTGTCTGGTATAATTTGTAGAATTTTCTTTAAGACTCCAACTGGTTCCATAGTATCAGTTTCAGCATCTTTCATTGACATGTTTGATGTTCAAGTAAAGAATGCACATAATCTGTTTTTTTTTTGTTGCTCATGATGGCTTATGTATACAACCAAGTTGAACTGAAATGCGCAACACAAAACATTTGATCCTTTCCTAACCTTTGCCCTTTCCTTGAGAGACAAACATGCATGCATTGGCCAATAATGTAGTAATTCTAAACCATTGCTATGGATGTGTTTATTGAGGAGAAATGTAAGCCGATCGTAGTCTATCAAATTACTTGGAATTATGTTTCCCTCGATATTGTGACTATACCAGTAACTTTACCAATAAATATTGAAAAGCGGATTAAGTATACTTACATGGGAATTATACATGCCAGAAGTATTTGAGCTCTATTACCCCAGCAGTTTATTACAATTGAAATCTGGCAACCAAAAATCTGCCATCTGCTAAGATCCCTCAAATCAAGGGCATACTGCTTAAGAAGTTTTTACAGGAAATTCATACAAAATTTGGACCAAAAAATCTAGTTTGGCACAAAATTTTGCAACTTTTTCACACAAATTGCCATCAACTTACTATAAAAAGATGATTTAAGGCAGAAGTTTAGATTCGATATGTCCAAAGTCCCCCCCAAAAAGACAAATAAATTGAGCGCTAGTTTAGATGATTTTCAAAAGAATACTGAAGATTAACAATCCTTTAAAATATACTTAATCTCTGGAACGATCGTTTAAGGCAAAGTTGATGCTTATAAAGTCATTCTTTAACTCTGTGATTCATGGCATGATTTCATTATAAAATTAAATTGATTTTTATTTGTGACATATTTCTTGTTTTGTGGTTTTCATTATCTAAAAGTGAAAATTAAATTGTGGTATCATTTCAGCTGGTTTGACGAATGATTATATTGTCAGCAAAAAAACACAGATCGATATGTATATATATATATCAGGCCTCGACAAAAAATTTTAAAACTACTCGCCAACTGGCGACCGAGTCTAAAATTCTACTCGCCAAAACGTTAAATTTACTCGCCATTTTTTCTCGCAAAGTGTTTGTGTGTTATAAGCCTAGTTAGTATGGCCTAACTTAGGATATCGCGGTTTAGTGTTACTGTTAGTTGTTTACAGCAAAAACGATCTATTTAAATTGTGCTTCGTCAAAAGTGTTTAAAATATGATATTCATGCGTTACCCCTGTTTGAGTTGTCGTTACGCATTTATTTAAGTTTGTAGTTTTCCAGTTTGGTTACACCTATCGTGCATCATTTAGTGCATCAAATTAGTTTCGAGCTGGTGAACAGAGCTGTTCCTTAGGACCTACTTGTAACAGTGCACTTGATAATTCTACTGTGATGTGTAACATTAGGCAATAGGCCTTTGTTGATTGGCTCACAAGTTAATATAAAGCCTATCGTATAAAGGCAGTGAGCGAATGAGCCACTCGCCAAAATGTCGTAATGCGTAATGCATTTTTTGCTCGCCAGTCGCAAATTCTAGTCGCCATTGGCGAGTTGGCGACCGTATTTGTCGAGGCCTGATATATATATATATATACATATATACATATATATATGTATATATATATCCCGCTGAGTAATATCACAACAGAACTATTGCCCAGTATGTGGTATAATAAAATATAACTTTATATTTGTGAGGGCATGTTGGACAATTGGCTAAAGCGTCGGACTCGTGATCTAAGTATTGCTGGTTCAATTCCTGCCTAGTGTATTACTTTAGTGTCCTCCGACAAGCTGCTTTATCTCGATTGCCTCTCTCCACCCACGCAGGGGTTAAATGGGTACCTGTGAGGTAACTTGTCATTAGTCACAGTATATAACTGCTGCCGACTGGAGGGATTGTCTCTGGTACATGGTTATCATTGACCAGGGGTAATTATAACGTCTGTAAAGCACTTTGACACCTAACGCTGGTGTAAAGCGCTTATATAAACCAAATATTATAATTAATATATTATGATGTAATTTACCCCAATCGGGTGAAAACATGAAGGCGATGCCTCTGCCTGCATACTCCAGGGTCAGACTCCAGACGAAGGTGATGAAGATGAGGATGAGGAAGAACGGTACGATGATAGAGTTGACCAGCTCGATGCTCTTGACACTCCAGAGGACAGAGAGAGATGCTAGCAGGATGGAGATGGCATGAAACAGGACTGGTAGGTAAGAATCCTGAGAGGAAAAAGAATGACAAAAGCAAGGACATTTGAAAAAAATATATAAAAACAATCAGACTGACAATGATAATTTGTAACAACTTATGTCTTAAAGTAACAACTTTTGTCTTAAAGTTGCTCAGCGTGTAATCGGTGCTCAATTACCATCGTTAGAGTACTTGTACCATGAGAGGGTCTGCAATAAATTGAAACATATCATGTAAGACCCAACACACCTTTTGTTTGAGCACTATAATTACAACCTCTCTGGACTGCGTTTATGCCCACCACGTACACTTAGGGCCCGCTACAGCTACTCTCTTGTGCCTAACTCTATCCATATATTTAATTCACAAGTGAGAAGATAAGTTTCTTATTTGCAGGACTTGCTGTATATATGTTGTATTACTGTATGTGTATCGCAGTCTATTGATACTTATACTATTGCTTATCTTTTCTTTTTTTTCTTTCCTTTTTTCGTTTTACGACCTGTGTAAGCCAAATTTTTGATTGTGGACGATAAATTCAAATTCAATTCAAATTCAAATTTATTATAAGGCTGATCTGATGTATTACTTATTTTATATTTGGCAGAGAATACAACATTTAAAAGGCATGATGCATTTGGTGCTAACTATATGTTTATATATAGAACTAACCCACTATAATGTACACACGGATATAGGCCATGCAGATCAAACACACAAGGTTAACTTTGCTTGATAGCTGAGCAGCATTGCCTAATTTAATTTGGCACTTATATGGTATCAGAGTGTTGCAGAATATTCTATGATAAACTCGGTTTGCTCATTTCCTTGTTTTATTGGTGGTTTCACAGTTTCCGTTCGTTACAGACATTGAAGACTGGCCCCAAACCGCGTGCCGCCCTCTGAAAAAGTTAACTTCCGTAGTTTGCAAGTGAAGTTTTCTTCTTGTCGCTACAAAATGCAGACAGTAATGAAACGTGATACCTTGTTACCTTTTATTTAGCCCTGAGTTGTCCATCGCTGCTATGTACACTGTGCTGTGGGTATTGACCGTAGCTGCATGTATTGACTGTACACTAGTGTCTAATTACCACTGGTAGCAAGCTGTGTGTGTATTTTCTGGGATTGATGGTGGTGTCTAACACTTGTTACACCTCATTCGAAACTCGGTCAGATTACCGGCATCAGACGTTTCTTTGTGCAATGTCTTGTGAAATTTCTTTGTGCAAAGTCTTCAATGACTTTAACAATCTGTACAAGTCAATAGTGCATGCCACTGTGCCTATTACTTGCTACTTTTCCCAGCCTCAAACCAAAGAATGTCTTAATATTTATTTTTCTCATCTTGTTATTTTCTCTCTTTTTATTTTGTTTGTTTCTTTATTCTGCTGTGGTCTCATGGGTTCATCTTCAGTTTAAAATCAAATATTTAAAACAAACTTTGCCTTTTGTATAGTTGTCGTCGGTCCGTATACCTTCCCCACTCGACTGAACAAATACATTATAAATACTGCGGCTATCTAGGTACTATAGTGCAGGCATAAAAATTGTACAGCACTTTAGACCCACATATCTATATAGACTTTATTTACTATGCAACAGGCTAGAGTCACGTCTCTGCGTGACTTTTATTGATAAGAGGAAGTGTCTGGTTAGCAATATTTTCAGACTTGGACTGAATTATATAATAACTTGCTTGGTGTGATGTTTATTTGGTGAAAATATCTAAGAGTTATTGTATTCATATCCATCATTATAATCTCATTTTTTAACAATATTTTGCTAGTTTTGGTAGAAATTGTCGGCAATCGACGGCCGACTTTATGCAAATCGATACACTGAAGGTTTGATACACTGAAGTGAAATTAGTTTTTAGAAATTTACTTGTGCAAAGTCGTAAAACATCTGGAGACTTTCGTCTTGCGTCTCTGGTAGAGGTTGGTAAAGGAACACGATAAAATAATAAAAACACCAGCCGAGCACCACGGCATAGTATGCGCTGAAAAATACGAATGAAAAGGAGAAATTTATGGAAATTATATCATGTCGTGTCTTAGAATTTGTTGCCCTTAGAGAAGAAAACCTGTGTTACAGATTCCAAATTCGGGCGTGGAAACACCTGCAGTTATCCCTGGAAAAACCCTGGGATTTTATGTGAAAATGTGTGATTTTGACACACATACACCGATATGCCACTTTTCATCCTTTACCACCATATATTACCAATTTTTTTTTTTTTTTTTTTTGAGAAAATTTTTGGAAATTCCAGAATGCAGCTTTAAATTGACTCAGGAATCTGTGACAACCTTAAGTAAGAAAATGTTATGTTTGAATCAGCAGGGTTGTCTGTGACAAAGAATTTTCTTCAAGTTTATGTATCGTAATGTTCATGGATTCAATTGTCTCAGTTTTTCTGCAGGAATAGAGGTAAAATACACACTTTCATACTTTGTCACAAATATGTCAAATCTTCGGATTTCCACACAATTTGACACAATTTCAATATGTTTTAGGAACACATATGGACACGTGTGAAAACATAATTTTACTTGTGAAGTAGTTGCAATTATGGTTTCAAAAGCTTTATTTTATTCATCCTGTAGCCAGTGGCGGAGCGTCCACACAGTCAGAAGGGGCGGATGCCCCCCTGACGGACTCAAATGGACTGCTGGCGCCCTTCTCAGGTTTTTACCACCTTTTACTTATTTGCGATTATTTACTTTTTTATTGTGCTCTCAAATACCTATTGACATTTGTAACATTTTGTTGGTGTAATTTTCTGACAAAATGGCGATGACACCTATTTATTCTTCGTTTATCTGCAAATTAGCAAGGCCCGGAAAGGGTCATTTCCGGCGATCTAGGGAGTATCTTTAGATAGTGTGGAAAGCGCCCCTACAGACCATTCTCGCCCCCCTGACCAATACCCCTAGCTCCGCCACTGCCTGTAGCAATACTTGGTACCATTAATGTATTGTGGTCACTGTGTCCTCAATGTTTAAGAAGTAGTACCCTAAGCAGACAGGGACAGTAAATTAGTAGGTCACAATGACATCATCAAGTATGTATACTTTCACTGATGGAAAAGTAATTAACAGGCCTTACAGTGGTATCATTAAGTATGGACGTAGCCAACCCTGCTGGAAATGGCAATAGTGTCATTATGTCACTGTGTCCTCTTAAGCCAACGCTCATGGACAGTATACCAAAGTTACATCACAATTAGGTCATGTTACACATAAACTGGACATATAGCAAATCTGGGACAGTAATGTCATTAGGACACTGCATCCTTATATTAGCAAGTCAATATGGCCACTCATGTACAGTACTGACACATTGTAAGCATGAACTGTACTATAGCAACCAGGGGACAGTAATGTTATTAGGCCACAATGACATGGTCAATGACATAAATCTGTTTAATGCCTTTGGCTATGAGCTATGACTAAATATTAAGTATTCATCCATGATTAATTCCAGATAAAAAAAAATGCATGATACATCACAGACTTTGCATAAATCAGCAGACAACTAGTTTGAACAAAGAGTGTTATGCAATTTTTATGCATGGAAATCTCACCTTATCCCCACGGATACCAGGGCGATCCAGGCCCCGCACCAGGCATTCTTTGGACCGAGGAGGTTACTGAATGAGAGGATTGTGGACCTTTTGGTGTAACGACCTAATCCATACTCGACTATAATCATAGGTATGGACCAGAGAAATAGAAACAGCAGCCATACGATCAGGAACTGAAGGCAACCTGTAGGAGAGGACATATGAACAATTTCAATTCAATTTCTTTATTCCAGTATAAATTACAAAATTTATAAATAGGACACATAATAATGATACATAAAAGACGTAAAATGTACAATCATGAAAGCATGAACAAATAAGAAATAAGATGGAGGATTAGAAGGTTGAAAGATTAAAAGGATTATATAACAGAGGTTCTAAGAACCCATTTTGAATATAAATGGCTGCTCTGTAGATAAATGAGTTCTTAAAAAGCATAATTCTAAAAGTTGGCAAGATAGTAGGATTTCGTAGATTGTACTTGTTGGTTCTATTGCACAGAGAGATCAACTCGGAGTGAAGTGGGTGATCTTTAGAAGTTCTATGTATTCTTATGAATTCATTGCTAGCAGCAGTGTTCACTTTACCAACCAGGCTTTCATCAATCAATCAATCAATCAATCAATCAGAAGACATTTATATAGCGCCAAAGTCAACAGAAATTGTTCAAAGGCGCTATTTGCCTTGGTCATCGGTAACTTGTCACACCCACACACCAAAGTGTGCGCAATTCAATCAATCTCTCCTGGGGCACCACAGTGCACCACTACCACGTGTCCCCCGGGGGACTTCCCATAGGGTGGAGCCAGAAACCGGCGCACGCAACTATATTTACAAGTTACCTCGCAAGTCCCCATTTATACACCTGGGTGAAGAGAGGCACTGGAGATAAAGTGCCTTGCCCAAGGACACAATGCAATGATCTGGCCAGGGCTCGAACCTGTAATCCTTAGATCACCAGTCCACTGCCTTAACCACTTGACCACAACGCCCCCCTAGTCGAGATTAAATATATTTGAGCAGTATTTCAAGAAACTTCTGATTCTTTTCTTGTCCTTTTCAAGTAGAAGGTGATACCAGACAGGAACTGCATACACAATGACTGGCAGAATTGATGAGTTGAGAACCTTATCTCTTACATTAGAATGAAAATAAGGAGTAATGTATGCCAACGTTGATACAATATAATACATATATATGTATGTATAATTGAAACTGTGGTGAATTGTAGTGAATTGTAAATATTTATGTACATATGTGTGTGTACATGTATAAATGTGTGTATATATCACAGCTGGTGAACAATTTCATAGTAATTGCTCTAAATCCACATGAGGACAAATTATTAAAACTGTCATATATGTGATCTTACTCGACAAATAATATGTTTATATATAAATTTGTTTGGGTAAGGAGGGGGGTATAATTTTTCGGATTATCAACAATAAATACTATTATGTAAATTTATGAATAATGAAGAATTGACTGGGAAGATTTAGGCAATGGAAAAGAGGAAAGAAAACATTTATTAAAATTGCTCTTTTTGAATGACTACAATTGACGTTGTTTGTTAGCTGTTGGAAAACACTATCGTTCTTATTGCTCGGATCAAGATGCAGGGCTATAAATGTACAGCCTATCGTGTACTTTAGAATTAATTCTTGGAGCAATAGGGACGTCTTATAACACACTGTACACCTACTTGACACAGAGTTTAATTTTAGTAGTGTTTACATATAGCTGGAATGTACATACATACATGTCTTTTTAAGTTCCCCAAAACATGTTCCGATTTTGGGAATTTACAATTTAATGCTTGCAACCATACAAGCCAATCTCCGATCAGTCCAGACGGTACTACCCCATATACCTAATGAACTGACCCAATTTGTAACATTTAGCAATGCACCCCTCATATCCCACTTCCAGAACACTGACCACTACCGTTCAGTGTTAGACAAATTATGTGATATTTATGCAAATTATGTGATATTTATGCATATATTATGTGATAATTTATGCAGATTTTTTGCGCCAATTTTTTTTTAATTTATTTTGTTTGTACTACTTTAAGAGATTGTCTTTGGATTGGTTTTTTATCCAGACCCAGATTTCCTTTACTAATATAGTACACGTTTATAGCCTGAATATGTAAGCCTATACTACAACTTTTGTCCCACAGGCCTAAGTATAGGATCGATTGATTACCAGCCTGAACATATGTAAGCCTACGCTACAACTACAACCTCTGTACCACAGTCCTTGAATTTCCAAACTTTAGCCTCTTGCTGAAAAAAATGCAAGTGCTGCAAAAAAATCCGCTTGCATGCTAAAATCAAGTTCCCATTTCCACACATCAGTTATAACTACTGTAGCTGTATCACATTGTATTGATAACTGTTCTCAAGTCCACACTAGGGCAAAAATGCAAGTTTGTTTCTGTTTTTCCACTGGCAATTAAACAGCACAGTGCAGTTGCATTTAGCAGGTATTAAAAATAACCTGAATTTCCAGCCCTAAAATTTCCCCCACCCTCCATCCCACCAACCCCCTTCCCCACACCCCAATAAAAGGAAGTTTGAATAAAAGGGAAGTTTGGCAAATGAAGAGCTATTGGGAGTACATAGTTTTCCTGTGATACTATGCCCCTGCTATTCTCACACCCTATGGACCATTTAATGTGTAGTCTAGTATGTACAGTAGTTAAGGTTTTCTTCAACTAAACTCAAACACAGCACAAAATTTGTCAACAAATGTGGGAATCGACAAACAGCTTCATAAAAAAAAAATGCCTTTCAGTTGTTGGGATATTATGTATACATTTTAGCTCTTTTGTATCACTTAAGTAGTATGGTCTCATAATTATAATCCAAAACCATACGATAGTATGCATGCACACGGCACGGGCTATCTGTATTAAAATTTATTATTTTTTCAAAAATTTAATATTTTATCCAAAAAAAGGCCTTTCAGTTGTTATTTACTAGTTGATATTTATTATTTTTTCCAAAATTTATTATTTTATAACAAAAAAAAAGGCCTTTCAGTTGTTAGGATATTATGTACAGCTCTTTTGTATTACTAAAGTAGTACCTCAGAATTATACTCTAAAACCATACGACAGTATGTATGCACACACCACATCACCACAGGCTACCTATATAGATAGCCTGTAGTATTCTAGCCTGTGCTGATGATCCCCGGATAGAGGTATGGACATAAATGCTGTAGTCTTTATACATACTCAAATCTACAAATTCATTTTGTCTCTATATTCTGCTGGTATTGTCACACCTACATAAAAGTTGACAGCACATGTTGTAAAAATCCCAGGGAATATATATTATATAGAACAATATATATATATATCACAACAGCTGTCCAAACTAAGATACATTGAAAATAAAGGATCATTTTTATTGATTTCTAGTTTGGCTTCCAGGCAATACAGAAGAATGAGCTGTATTTACATAGAAAAATATATATTTATATATAGGGATATTGTACATTGCCTAGATACATATCATATAAGTTATAATGTACCTATATATTGTTCATCTTTAATGGTATCAATGGTAACAGTTGAGCAGTTCGTACACATATTGTCATAGAATTTTCATAGCTTTCATAGAGTTTTACCTTGACATGGCATTAAAATTAATGAAAGAAACATTTTGAACGGCCCTCATATTTCTATTTAGTTCTGCCAAAACGATGCATGTGTAGTGGATGTACAAATATATAAATATATGCACGCAGTAACTTGTTGGATGTGGTACCCTGCAATTTGCATATTTATATAATGTACTACACAGTGGCGGAGCGTCCATACAGTTAGGGGGGGGGGGGCGTATGCCCCCCCTGATGGACTCAAATGGACTGCTGGCGCCCTTTTCAGCTTTTTACCACTTTTAACTTATTCATGATTATTGACTTTTTTATTGCGCTCTCATCTACCTATTGCTTGTCACATTTTGTTGGTGTAATTTTCTGACAAATGCTCAAATTAGCAAGACCCGGAAAGGGTCATTTCCGGCGATCTTGGGAGTATCTTTACTCAAAAAATTTCTGTACGTTCCGCGCCAACCTGTGGTGGCGCTCCGCTTAGATAGTGTCGAAAGTGCCCCTACAGACCATTCTCGCCCCCCTGACCAATACCCCTAGCTCTGCCACTGGTACAACATATTGGCTGGTCAAGGCTGGTAGCTGCAATGGTTCTATATTGTATCTACAGGATCATATATTATTTTAAAAGTAAATCAAAAGGGCCAGTGTTTTATTGATGGTTCGTGTATACATGCAATACAAACTTGTATCAATTTGATGATTATTTCAACTGTAATCGAAGGTTGTATAATTTCTACTATAAATATGGTATCTTCATTTTGTGAGATAAATGAACCTACTTTAAAGGCATTGAAGACTCGCGCACAAAGAAACGTCTCATGCCAGTAATTTGACCTAGTTTTGAATGAGGTGTAACAGAAGTGTTAGACACCACCATCGATCACAGAAAATACACACGCAGCTTGCTACCGTCAGTAATTAGACACTAGTGTACAGTCAATACATGCAGCTACGGTCAATACCCACAACACAGTGTACATAGCAGCGATGGACATCTCAGGTCCAAATAAAAGATAACAAGGTATCACGTTTCATTACTGTCTGCATTTTGTAGAGACAAGAAAAAAACTTCACTTGCAAGCAACGGAAAGTAAACTTTTTCAGAGAGCGACACACGGTTTGGGGCGAGTCTTCAATGCCTTTAAGACACAAGAGGCTCAGTCCTCAAAGTGGCTGGACTACTTAGTCTAGCTTTAGCATACAGAACTTTAACTGATCAGCTGATGTTCAGAAGGAATACAAAACTCATTCAAATTTGAAGAGTTTTAAGGGCTCAAGTAATGTTGTTGTTTTATGAACTTGTATTTAAAGGAGACCTATACGTACAATTTCAATATAAAGTTTCACTCAGAAACTGAATGCCTCGAGTGGGGACTAAAATTGTCCTCAAAATATGCCAACTAGCTGCCCTAAAAACTCCTTTAGGATTGAAAACCTGAGGGTTGTTCTATACTTACAGACAGTAGTCTTATGTGCAGGTATTAGCATCATGTACATGCATGCCTGTATATTATAATCTCAAATGATACATTGATGGAGCGATATTTGCACTTTGGGGTTTTTAAAACACAAAACAACCTTGAACATGTTGTCATGTATATATTCTAATGATTGCAGTATTTAGCAGCTGCGTATTTACATGTTTTTGAATTTTTCTTTCCAAATTTCAGCATAAACAGTATAATCACCTTTTCTTTGTTTAATTACCATTTAGTTTTATTAACTTGGGTTAAGGAGGCCTAGATACTAGAAAACTACAGACATGTGTTAACACGATTAACACACAACTTAACAGTGATTTATGCAATATTAGCATGTTTCTAGATACACAGAACAGGAAATTTATTATTTCCTGTGACATCTCTATATACGGCACCATTAAAAGCCAAATATGTATGTTTTTTTACACAGACTGTGGACATTGCAAAATGATTGTGCCGTACCATATAGGATGTGAGGGCCTTTCATCTCATTTTATTTGTGTCCACAGGAGACATTAACGTTACGGTACAACTGCGACCGTCAATACACACACAACTGCTCAACATAATTCTACAAATTATGAGCAATCCTGACACAAGCTCCGTAGATGGGGGCGAAATATGGGGGGGGGGTCACCCTGGCATGAGTTGCTGTGCAGAGGTTTTAAACTGTGTGAATATATTATTTTTTTGTTAATTAATTTTGAGTTTTGAGTGGTTTTTTTTTAAAGTTTAGATGTACTCTGATTGAACAGATTATTATGTTATGAAACAAGCATATAACAGGGTTTATATTGAAAATTTGCTATTTGAACTTAAATACTCTTGTGTGACAGTTTAAATTGCTCATATCAGATAAAATGTATGATTTTAAGTATTCTGCAATGCAAAATATACCAGCAACAATTTCAACCTTTGCAAGTATATATTGTTCTTAGAGGACTTTTTGCCTAATTAAGAGCCGTAGATTTGATATTAAGTAGTTGGCAGACTGAAATGTGATGAAACCAAATTGTACGATATAACACAATATGTGTGAGCTAGGGGAAACCACCTTCAATGCAATGACCTTCTAAACCTATACATATATACAACAAAAGTATAGTACACCGAATCAAGTCGACCCTTCTGAACAAACGCATACATAGTTATGCACTAGTCTGACTCATACATGTACGAATACTAACAATAGTTATTCAATACGGAGGGACAAATGCTGTGCCACAATAGCTGGTCACTGTGTAGAATGTGTATTAAAAAGACTATACAAATTTCACAAGTTAGTCGTCGGACTACCATGTAAACATTTCCGTCTTTCGATAACACTAGCACTCCTTAACTTCCCAAAACAATTTAACTGTATACATAATGTTTACTGTACATATGTAGAAGGCTCAGAGTGAAAATTAATTGTGCAAATTTTATCCTTTTTTTATATGGTATGTATGACAGTGACTGATATGTTAATACAGACAACTTTTGACTACACCTTCAACACGGAATCAAGCAACCAGGGGGAGGGGGGGGGGGATTAATCCCCTAGACACATTCAGGCTTTAAAATTTTTGTAAATATTTGCTAGTAAAAATTCCCAGTGAATTTTGCTGTTTACCAGTGAAAAAAGGCACCAACAATTTTTGCTATGACAATTTTGTTTTACAAGTTAAAACGTTTAGAACGTAAACACATGGTTAGGACAGTTAAAGTATCTACGTACAGGCAAGATTTCCATACAGCACAATACAGCCCTTTACTACAGTACTATTTAATTATCAGCAAATATTCATTGGACTTCTCTCATAAGCCTGGGCGGTTTTATGCCTGATTTTAGCCGGTAGAATTTTGAAGCATTAGTTTTAATTAGCAAATGGTTAAACTTGAGAAATTCTGGGCTTGCGAAGATCGAGACAGATGAAGTTAATTAAGGAATTTAATGAAACTGCCATTTATAACAGGCCTAGAAATATCACAACTTTAGACACAGTTTGCTAAAAAAAAAAAAAGCCAGCGAGCCCAAAATATCTATCAGCAATAAATCAATGCCCAGTTGCATTTTATTTGAACTGATAAAAAAAGAAATATTTATTTTTAATTTGCCCTGTGATATTTTTTTTTCAACTGGCAAAATGGTGCAATCCACTGGCATATCTGCGCCAGTAAATAGCCCGTATTTTCCTTTGTATTCTTTCGAGTTTTTGTTTTGAAAAGGGGCACTGCTCATAAAAGCTCTGCTTCTTCAGTCCTCCTCTGCCTAAACTAACTATTCACCATTGTATTTATATTATGTATAAACACATCAAACATCAAACTCAATTGACTCCGCTCACCTTCCCCGCCACTGTTGTTGGCAAGGATTCTGGGAAATCGCCATATGTTCCCGGTCCCTACCATGCACCCCACGCAGCTTAGGACCAATCCGATAGAGGTCCTGAAGGTACCCTGTGGATTTGAATCCTGTGGAGAAATAAAAAAATAATAATAATCATAAAAAAAAAATTAATTAAAAATTAAAATTAAAAATTAAAAATAAAAAATAAAAAATATAAAAAAATTATCATAAATGCAGATATAAGGAGGAGGATAACTTAGAAAGAGGTGCATGACACCATCCACATAACAATTTTAGTCTACGTTGATTATTCATGTTCAATTGGATGATTTTGGGCACTACATTATTTTGATCTAGTTTAAATAGAACACAAATTATATCAAACTACTGTAAGTACGTGCATTTCAGTCACCAAGTTGAACTACAATACCAATTTTTGGTATAAGATCTATTGGTTACAGTATATAATCCATTTGCATACAATAATATTTAAAAATGGTTTGGGAAAACTTGATGGAAATTAACTTTTTGGCATCCACAAGCTTTCTGGCCTTACAGCCACTTTAATCAGATAACCAACAGGCCTGCCATAGTGAAAGCATACCTTACATCATGCATATACCATTTTTCCAATTAGAGAACTAATTAACTGTGTTAATTGGCTGAATATCCCACTATCCATTTGCCACTTCCCCCCAGATTTTGTGAGATTGGCGCAATGTATTTTGGCACTGTTGGGGTATACATCACCCCCTCTCTCCCCACCACCATCACCACCTCTCCCTATCCAAATGTAGACCTACTGTAATGTCCTCGTATAAATTTCACAACACTTGCTTGGGATCGAGGGAACATACGTAACAACAAACATTAGTTTATAAGAATCTTCATTTACTGTTAAAACAAGGTTGGACGCAAAAATGCGAGCAGAATAACATTTTCTCCTTGCTGAAAAAGGTAAGGAACTGATATTACCAGCTAAATGACATCCTTTTAAAGGGACTGAATGGAAAGGGTTGACAAACACGGGGCTGGCTAATCGGTGCATGTGACACTGTGTTGTATGTATGTATTGGGTGTATGTATGTATGTATTTTAGATCCTCCTGCAAGCAGGAACTCCCTTATCAAAGCTGCAAGCTGACTGAAGTCAGTCTCTTAGATTCATATTTAACGTCCATGATTATGAATTGTCAACAACTCTGTAACTGGACGACATACATTTATCTTGGAGTGACTCGAACTCGGGACTTTATGATTGAAAGGCACCGGCGTTAACCACTGAGCTAACACTCCTAAAATCCTGTGTTTATCCTGTACTTTGCAGTACTTGAATATTGGTGTGAAATATTTGCTGGAAGATGGCAGGTACAGTATGTACAGTAAAGGAATGAAGCTATTTCTGCAGTGACTAATAATAGCAATCAAGGTGAATTGTTAATTCCCAATATTTAAGTGCTAAAAGTACAGCTAGGAAATTTACAGCAGCTGTCTATCTGCAAATGTGGATAATTCTTATCCGTACTTATGAAACAGTCCAAGGCCTATAAAGAGGCATTTACGATGATAGAAAAAATGAATTGTAACCTTAAGAGAGCTGACATAGTGATGTAGCAGTACAATGCTTGAGAGGGGG